>JALLPD010000629.1:0-14986 GCA_036940065.1 Cyclotella cf. meneghiniana
GGGTGGGGCATCGGATCTGACCAGGTCAAATATTTAGGATTTTTGGGCGTTTGGGAGTCTAGCCGAATTACGGTAGTCACCCATTGTGTTCACCAAAAATTTATATTCGCATGCAAGTATTCCCATATTTTAACATAGGAACTCATAAGTTTCAACCTTTAGGTACTACTAGAGGTAGAGGCTTTGTGCACATAGGGTTATGTGCATAATAGTATTTACATAACACATACTTACATATAGAATAGTATCTATCAAGTGGCTGCATGATTAACAAACCATCCTAATACATGCATTGAAATAATGTTCAATTTTGTTGATGAATGGAAATGGATTCATTAACAATGAGCATTCATTGCCTTTTTTCATGAGTTGGTGCTTCTTCACTTTGATGCAACCATGAAATAGGTGTCGTGTCTACAGCAGAACTTCATGACAAGTCATCACTATGTGATTGTGGCCTTTTGCATTATGTGTGCTCTCATATTGCTCTCTATCTTTGCTGGGTTTATTTTTTTGACTGTGCCACAGCCAAGGGCAACAAAAGCAGTGCCCATTGAACTTTTAACAAAAGCAAAGCCCTCAAAACTTTAAATGTTATCCCAATTAATAGCACTTTCCTCTTTCATGGCCTTAACTCAAACATTTATCTCCTTGATAATTGCCCCCACATCCAAGATCATTTTCCTTTTGAAACACTTGCCATAGAGGTTCTCAAAAGATGCAACAGCAATGCCATTTGGTTTGGCGGGTAACATCTGACTTGGTCCACCTTTGTTTAAGGAGCCTCTTTGCATATTCAGATTCTTTCACATGTGGCTTGTTCATGTTAAGCCTACTCTGCTTAACAGCACAAGAGCAAAAGTCTTGGTAATCAGGTGATTATTAATTCATGAGAGAACATTGCTTGTTTACTACTTTGCTTTTGTGCTAACAATAGTGTTACACTTTGTGCAAACTTGTTCATGACTGATAACTTTAATGCAAATTTCTGTATGACTAAATATACGTGTATTATGCAGCATCATGTTCATCAGTACAGCTGTCATTGCACTAAGTATACTCTACTGGAGCTATGGATATAGAACGTCTAATACACCCACACGGTGGAGTGTGCTTGTTGTGCAATCATTGCACCTGTGTAGGTTGTACCTATGGAGGATATCTCCCTTGGAGTTTTTGGATGGTCACACCCTTGGATGATTGGTGGTAGTGGTCATTTGTAGAATCAGTGAAAGGGTTAATTGGATAGAGGATTGTGTTCCCAATTGTTTGTCATGACTCTTTTGGATTGTCAGGCAGAAGTGGAAGTTGGCTTGGTCATGGAGTGTGCCAGTTGGTCCGTCTGAGTTGTGAGGAGCATTATTGGCTTCTTCTCATCAATTCTAGCCTGTTTGACATAGTTGTCATGAATCAAGTTGGAGTTCTGCCAGTCTGAGGTACATTTTAAGGTCATCATTGTTAAAATGCTTTGATTAGCATACAGTCCAAGTTGTTCTGCACTTGATGGTGTCTTAACATTGCTTTTGCTTCCATCAAAGAATAACAATTTCTCTGCTTCTTTGTCTTCAATACTGATATGGGGCATCAGTTTTGATGCCAATGTTGTTGCAGTGGTGTCTCATGTTCTTTTTATCAAATGTGTGGAAGACCTTGAGGAAGGTGAGAAGACTTCATTTGCAGCTTCTTTTCTGGATGGCATACTTCATGTGTAGGGGTATCTTGGCTCTCTTGACCACATTGATCAAAAGGTTGCTTTGCTCAAAAGAATTTGCTTTTGAAGGATCCTTGCATTGTCTGTGCTTGATCACATATCCATCAATTCATGGTTGGCTTCCGCATGGCATTCAAAATCCCGTTGATCAGATGTTGGTATGCCTTGCCATTGTTTGCACTGCTAAAGGAAAATAAAAGAGAATCACTAATCACTGCTTAACAGTGCAAGAGCAAAAGTCTTGGTAATATGGCAGTTAGTAATTCATGAGACAACATAGCTCATTTATCACTTTGCTTTTGTGCTAATGATAGTTGTGCAACACAGAAGCTGCACATGACCAAAAACTGAAAAAATTCATCCAAAATTCTGCATGTCTAAAATATGTGTATCATGGAACATAATGTGTATCTGCACAGCTGTTCATTGCACTATAAGTACACTCTACTGGAGCTATGTACGAAGCACGTTAAACATAGTCTTATCATCTATGGAAGCCTGGGATTTGTCAGACTCATGTTGGATGAGGGGATGTGCTTGCTGCTTATCTCTAGACTTTGGATGAACATGACACTTCTTTTGGGGCAGTATTCATAAGTGGTGTTGATCTCATGTTGTTGTTCCCAATCTATTTCAAGATGGTGAGGTGCAGCAAATAATAGTACAAAAATAATACAACAATAGAATAGTTGATTAGTGATTGCATCACATGTTGTTAATTCATTATAGCTTTAGTTTCAGAGCATTAACCTTGCATATTCAGAGGGAAGAATTTGACAAGACATGGACCGTGGAGAGTGGAGTAGGTTTTGCTAGAAGAACAATCACAAAGGAACTAGGGCAAAACTGAAGGCAACAGCCATTGATGGAAGTGGCTGCATTGAAATGGCAAGGATCATAACACAAATATCTCTCAAGAATGACTCATAACAATACCCCAAATGATAGCAAAGATAAAGCGAGCAAATGTAATTAAAGTAGACCAAGGAAAAATAACACTCTCAGTAGCATGCATAATAGGACTGGGTCAAATACACAGCTCTATTAAAACCTGTGGGTTTGGGTTACATTAACTAGCCTAATACAATATCACCCTCTCTGTGGAGAATGGCTAAGTAATCAAAAAGTAAGCAACAAATTCTGCATTTTATCTCTACGACTGGATTGAAGAGACGCATGCTATGTAAGAGAGAAAATCACATGAACCACAGACATAGCTATGTTTAGGGATTCAGAGTTATGTAAATATAAGTGACAAATTCTGTGTTTGTCTTTGAGGACATGACTTGTGGCATGTAAAAACACGAACCACAGAAATTTAAGACAACCATGGAATAACATTTAGATGCATTAATGCTACACATGTTGCCAAGTTCTCTCAATCTCAACAAGCGAGTTAATGTGGTAGAATCACTAGAAAAGTGGGCCTACATTCGCCACATCAGGAGGTATGATTAAGCATCATCAAGGGTCCATCAGTAGCATTACCAGATATACCCCAATTCCAGCAATTGAGAAACACTGATACTGACAAAAGGAAATTTTCAATAAAAGTCTACTTCTTATAGAACTTCATAAAGAAAATTAAAAAAATCAACACCCCGAAAACCTTCAAAATTAACCCTCGATTTCCCTTGGTATAACCATAAACTTTTACCAATTCCTCATGTCCCGCATCAATATCTCCCCCCGCCGCTTCGACATCATCTTCGATTCGTTCTAGCACTTCGCCCTGCTGGGAGATGAGGGTGGACATTTTGGCAAACATGGTGGTCAATTCTGCAATGCTTTTTTCAGCAAGACGGGCAGACTGAAGACGGGATGCCGTTTGACGGTTTTGACGTCGGGTTTGTATTTGTTGCAGTGTATTGTCTTTGGTGTATTTATCATCGTCATTATCACCTTGATCGATTTGAGTTTGTGAAGTAAGTTGGGTGTATGTTGAGGGTTGTTTCCGTTGTCTCATTCCGGTAGAGAAGGAGGGTGCGATTGTGTTTGCGGCGGCTCCACCATATCCACCGTATCCGGCGTAATAACCTGAAGAAGCCGATTGGTTTTCCACTGCACTGCCATTTCTATTCGAAGATGTCGGAGCCGAATCAGAGGTTTTATATTTGGCAATCCTCAAATTCGGTCCATTCCCCGAAGAAGTCATGGTAAACAATGGCGATTGGAACTGCGCCGAAGTAGATGCGGCACTCAAATTACTTTGCAATGGCACATTCATCCTTCGAACATTCGCCGTTGATGTAGCACCACTACCAGCACCGGTAGCAGCAGCAGCAGTTCCAACACTCAACAACTTCTTTCGATGACTCATCTGATCCCTAATGACCACACTCCTCATCTCCAACTCCTTCTTCAACAAATCCATTCGTTCCTTCGTCAACGATTCCAAATGACTCGAAATCAATTCATAATGTTTTCTCCTCTGAAGACTAACTCGCCTCCCCCTGTCCGTCGAAATAGGCACATTCCCCTCCTGTGCGAGAGAAGCGCACACATCCTTCATCTCTTTGACCCCCTCATGAAACTTTTCCAACGTCGCTTGAATCTCCAAAGTCGGATCGTTCGTATGCCCCCTTTTTCTCACCAAAGAGTGCAACTCCGACAATTGTGCGTCCAACAGCGCGAGGAGGGCGGTGGAATCCCGCAGCAATCCCTGAGACGGTTCGTCGTCGTCGTCGTCATCCTCGTGGGACGGCTGTCGTGCACCGTAGAGATCCGTCGTGCGAGAGCGAGAAGAAGAATTGTAGAGCGTCAAAGAGGCGGGATGGACGTCCAAGAGCCATTCGGGGATGGGGTTGTCGTCGTGCCCACCTTTGGACGACGATGTGCCGTGGTCGTCGCCGTCGAGGCGTTGACGTAGCTTGGCCTGACCGATTTTCAGTGCGGTGCGCGCGCAAGAGAGAAGTTCGGCGGTGCGATTCACCGAGTGGGATTTCCATTCGGTTGTGGTCGCGGCAGTTGGGGGCGGGGACAGTGCGAGGTGGTGTGGGGATGGGGAGCTGAGGCTGGTCATGGGTTTTGAGGTTGTGGATATGTGAACAGTGTGTGCTGTGAGCTGTTGTGTACAATACCACACATAATAGTAAGCAATGAGTAGCTACAGAGGTAGTACATACAATCCAACGCATTGGCGGTGTAGTGAATGATCGAAAAGTGGGCAAAAACGATAGGAAGATGCCCATTTCCGGGGATTTCGACTTTTGTTTACTGTTGTTGCTTGGGGATTCGTATGGGGCAAGTACGGGACGCGTGGGAACTCATTTTTCACCCGATGTTCATCATTCAGGCTGTGGGAGTGCTATTACAAGTTTTAAGTTTTTATACAATTTGTTTCTATCATTACTTTGCATCTATAGTACTACAGTAAATTCATAATAATCTACAAACTCAACAAACAACCAAACAAATGAATTGCACCTTACTCTCATGGTCCATTATTTTTTGTTCATTGTTCATCGTTCATCGTTCATCGCCCATCGCCCATCGCTGGATTGCTCCACTGTTCATTTCAGTGGTGCTGTTCCCAACTCGTCTAGCCTATCTGATCCAGCTATGCTTGTCTCCAGCTATTTTGTCTCAGGCTTTCTTTTAATATGTCTATCGAAGCCATAAGCACTATAGCGCCTATCCACCTCCGCAGACAAGTGTTTATTTTCTGGCCTCCAATCCTTCACTTTTATGTGACTGGTTGACCAAGGCGCCTGTTTGCTATCAAACAATGGGTTACCGTTGCCGTCTACCAACCCAATGGCCATAGGAAGAAGAACCCTCAATTGGTTGTTACTTCTAGCATAGTAGCTTGATGCACAAAGAGACATTTGTTCCTCTTCACGTGACACTTCGTTGGTGAGAGTGGCATCAGGTGGTTCAGCAGCGCTCCTCTCCGCAGTTGTGATAGCGCGTCCAGCATTGGCAATGCCTCCAGTGGTGATGGCAGCTGTGCCATTGTGAACACCAGTATCGGCCGCTATTTGTCGTGCAACAAATGATTTGCAAGGTGTTGTAAATGAGCAGGGTTGCTATCATCTGGCGTAGCTTCATCTGAACTGGGCGGATGATCCATAGTTGTTTTGCCTTTTTTGTGAAAGCCGGGTTCAGGGGTAGGATTTCACATTGAAGTCCAGGCTTGACTCCGACCTGGACTCAAGAGGTGAAATCCAACCCCTGCGGACGACGGACAGGGACAGAAATACGGGTATAGGACAGTGTGTTTTTGTGGTTTTAAATTTTCAGCATATGGACAGGGCCTTAACAGAAATTTGGGGTGGCCTACAATACTTATATGGTGCAATATCGTAAAAATACGGTAGGTTTAGATACCTCGGACGGGGTGATGTCATCCTCCTGTCAACTCAGATCAACTTGCCCCCCACCTGCCCCTGCCGCCCCCTGCCACTTGCAACCCCTGCCGCCCAAATCGACTTCGACCGGCGGCGTAAAGAATGCGACGCATCCATCGAGAAGGACCCCCCTCTGCTCCATCACTCTCCCCCTACAAACCCATCACTGCCCCCCCCGAAAAAGATGTCCCATTTGCCGAGAAACTCCGCCAAGAAGCGCAGCTTGCCGCACAGACAGTTCCGACAACATCCTCGTCCCACACATCGCGCAGACAACCCATAAACGACGAGACTCATTCCTTATTATCGAGTGGATCGAGGAGCAAACGGAAGCCCGTTGTGGCGAATGCAGCCGTCAAGGCGATGCAGCAGCAACAGCAACAACAGACACCATCCTACCCCGTCGTCAGCAAAAGCCGGATGCGCGCGGTATTGGCCGCATTTGGGGATTGCACCGTCAAAAGGAACGACGACGAGAAAAGAAGGAGAATTCTCTCGTGTGGTAGCGCTGGAGGGGATGAAGCCCTCGCTGACGCGGTGTCACAGGTTCGCGAACATGCCGTCAAGGAACGGATCATCCATTGGAAGGTTTTAGTCATGACCGTAGCAGCATTGGGCGTGTTTCATATGGGGAGAAAAATCAAGGGACGCAACGCTGCGCTTCGTGGACAGTTATTTCCCGCTGAAAATGACACAAATTCTGCCGTGTGGTTGAGAGAAAATGTTGTCGATGACAGTGAGAAAAGTGCCTTGTCCATTCTTGATGCGGCCATCATGCAACCTTCCGGTGTTGAGACCGAGAAAGACGAAACTACTATTCACAACATGCTAAATGGCACCTTAGATTCTTCGAGCTACAATCCTAATCATATACTGCATCATGCAATCTTTCCACCGCACCTCGCCCATTTATCCAATCTCTCCATACCCTACAATGCCGACATTGAAACGCCGTATTTTTGGGATGTACATTTTTCAGGCGAAAGTGTGGCAGAGGCAATATTTTCCATGTGTCATGGGTTGGTTTTGGCGGCAGAGTTTGGGTTGAGACAGATTGATTACGATGAAGAGGTGAGCTGCCCGTGGAATAATGGTCCGTCATTCAAGATTTCTCTGTCATTTTACACGACTTCGCAAATGCTAAGTACACCTCTGTTCCTCTCTCACGTAGAACCTGCAAGTCTTTGAATTAGACAACAACAAATACGTAAACGTTGACACAACCACGCCAGAAGGAATTGCACGCGCCTCCCGTCTCAACCTTGCCTCCTCCCACCTCGCCTCCATCATCGTCAGCCCGCTCCTTCACCCCATGGCATCCGACATATTTTCGCCCTCCTACCCAGGAAGAATGTTTGCCCTGTTTCGTCATCCAGTCGACAGAGCATTGAGCATGTATTATTATTTGGCGCGAGCATCCTGGGATCCAATGTACAATCCTTCACTGGCCAAAATGACCATTGAACAATATGCCGAGAGTAAATACATTGAGAATAATTGGTTGACCAGATTTTTGGTGAAGAAGACGCGAGGGAAGTTAACTCATTCGGATTTGTTGTTGGCGAAGAAGATACTCAAATTTAAGTGCTTGGTAGGGTTGTATGATGAAATGGAAGCAAGTCTGGCACGTTTTCAACGATACTTTGGCTGGAATTCAGACTCCCCTGAAAAAACTGGAGAAATTGTTTTGTGTCGGAGAGCCATCATCACTCATGGAGATAAAGTCCTAGATCATCCTATTAGTATCAAGGACGAGTGGGATGCCAAGGCAGAGGGGGTGATACGAATAGGAAGCCTTCCTTGGAATGCTATTGTGAGGCAGAATAAGTTTGATATGGAATTGTATGAGTATGCTAAGAGATTATTCAGAACTCAAGGAGAAGAAATCTTTAATGTTGTGTAACAAAAAATGTTAGCTGATAGCTATCAGTACCTAGCTTGCGAGTGTGCTGTTCTGGACTGGAGCAAATCTTGAACGAAATAAACGAGTAGCTGTGACTTGAGATTGATCTGTCCTGGACTGCCAGCTGTGAAAATTAATTGAATAGAACTTAGCGTAGAAGGGGATATTTTTAGTTGTCGATGAAGGAGTTGTGCCTTCTAGCCTCTTCCGGTAGAACATGTCCCGAAGCAACTTTCTCTGCCAAGTCGACTGGCAGAGCATTGGGAGGGTCGGGCATCAAACTACCATTTTTTGCTTCAGGGGCGTACGAGCTTCCCTTGTTGATAGGGGGCCAACATGAATCTTTGATGGATTCCAAAAAGTCTAACCACTTTAATCTGAACAAGTGACGGCAACGAGGCAGTACCACAAATTATTCGCAAGGTATTACAAACGAAGAGATGAATTCTACACGTGTCACTAACCTGTTGCTGTCACCTACAAAGTCAAGCGGAGTTTTGCCATAGTTGTCCGTCACACAAATTAACCGTGCATCAGCCTCCAGTAAAATTTTAGCCGAAGTGAAACACGGATCATTGGACCACGCCACGTGATGGAGCGGAGTTCTACCAAACCCATCTGCTACACGAACATCGGCACCGTGATCGACAAAAGTTTTCACTAGCTCGTGTAATCCTCGTTTGCAAGCCAAAAAGAAGGGCGAATCTCCAAATTTATTCGTTGGGTTTGGACTCAGCCCAGAAGAGAGGAGAGCAGCGAGACGGCCGGCTCCTCCCACCTTTATGCTGGAACAGACGGCAAAGCCGAACGACGCCAATTGGAGGGGCGACGGTTTACTCATGTAACCGATTTCCTTGGCAGATAGCTTTGTTAATGAGTATCCTCTTGAATTGAGCATCGACTCGAAGTATTCGTATAGGCTTGTCATTTCAGGCATTCGTGAGCTTTGTGTTGACGCTGAAGGTGCCCGCTTGCGTTTCATTCCGCCGCCTACAACGGGTAGGTATTGATGTCGAGTTCCATTCAACCCTTCTGCAGGATTGGAGATGTGGTAATCGAAAGTAGAGGGACCTCCAGTCTTGAAGCTGTGGTGCGACGTGGTTATGGCACAACTATTGTTGTGACTAAGCTCAGTTTGAGGCTGGATTGAACCTATCACCGGGGAAGCGACTGGTTGAGACGTGACAATGGCGCCAACGTTGGCAGCTTGTTTGGTATTTGGATTAACATCGAACATAACATCATAGCTTCCTGGTTGAAGTGTTGCTTTCCCCTTGTTGGTCTGTCTTCGAGGCTTCTTGACACAATCTGTTGACGATGCCAATGACGCTTCATAGTTCATTGGCTCGAAAACGTGTAAATCAACTTTCGACTGGAGTTCTCTCTGCCGCTTCACTAGTTGCGTTTGGTTGATCTTCAGTTGTTGTTCAACCTGTGCGATTTGAAATTGCTGCATATGCTGTTGAGTAATTTCCCTCAAATGTTCTTGCATCAGTTGGCTGCTCCCTGGTAAACAGTTAGTCGTATTCGTCGTGGAAGATTGCGAGGGGAATTGTTGGCTGGTGTTTGCGGTACTAGAAGAACCAATCTGCGTGCCGTTGATAGTTCTTCCACTGTTCATAAAGTTGTCACTGAAATCCGAAGGCAAACAGTCGTTGAACTCAGTAGGCAAAGAGTCGTCCAATAAGAATAAAAGATCAAGATCGTCGGATGCATCTTGTCGGTAGTCAGCAGGTTCAAGATTGTTAAATTCATCGAATGCAGGAGTTGCCAGACGATTATCTGTTGCGAAACTATGAAATTGGTTGATATTCGCGAAGACGGCGTCATTGAAATTACCAGTAGAAACAGGCATACTCTGGTTTTGTACGATCACTTGAGACTGGTTGAAAGCATTTTGATTTTGCTGAAAGAACTGCTGACTCTGACTCTCCATTGAGTTCTGTTTGTATGAAGAAAATTGGTCTTGTTGTTGATTCCTCGCGGGAACGCCAGATCCAGATGCTTTACAGGAAGCAAAACTGACATTATCAAGAGCATTACCATGGGAGTTGGTAACGCCATTAGCGTACCTTGACGAACCTGTTGATTGAGGTGTCCCGACCTCTTGCCGCCCTGAAGAATTCATAATTAGGCTCCCTTGATAAAGGTTGTGCATTGTGGTTTCCTGTGCACTGATCGGGTTTGTGCCTGTAAAGTTGCTCATGATGTTTCCTTGAGTTCTCTGCCCTGAGACTTTCGATGTCACGAGAGCTTGATTACTCGATGGCATGTTATCAGAGCTAGAAGTCATCGTTACTCTGTTCATTGCACTTCCAGCGCCCGCCCCGTTTTCATGAGAAGTGGAACATCTATTTACATAACTCATGGTTTGTAGCAGAAACTTGGCAGAACTGGCCAGTTGTGGATTTTTAAGTGCTTCTTCTATCCAGCTCGTCTCGTCTGCACCAGTGCCGACGGCACTGTGAGTGTTGACATTACTGTTCGCAACAGCATTTGACTTGAACACGCCATTGCCATTACTGCTATGAGTATAGTTAGAGTTCGTGTCACCGGCATTCATCGTGCCCTCATACTGCTCGTAAGTATCGGCTGATGATGACGTTTGCCTTGAGTTTAAACAGGACGAGTCTTTTTGAGATGTTTTGAACTTGTTGAACATTTGCAATTGACGTTCTACAAACTGTTTGAGGCTGTGTGAAAGGACGTGAAGCACAGTAGAGAAGTTTAGATGTACCTCAACACACGAGGGGATCGCATCCCCCCTTTTTTGAATAAAAGCACGAGAGACAAATGGTTTCGCGTCGGAGTGCCATTCCACAAAAATAAAATCGAGGTCATGTGATTTGCTACCCAGGGCATGGCTCAAACTGGAGAAACGGGCAGCTCTACGCCGGCATAGGCGCGAGTCGAGGGTCAACAAGAGTCAGCGAGTCGAGAGTCAACACGAGGCAGCGAGTCGCTCACCCCTTCGCCCGCATCACGTCTGGAAAAACCGCTGCCACGACGGACGATGGTAAAAAAAGAGATGGCGTGGCTCGAATTCACCTCTAAAACCGAGTTGTTCGATTGAAGACATTCAATAGAATCGCCGCAAGCAGTCGTGGTCATGTGACGAGTAGGGGGTAACTCACTTTTTGGCCCTGTGAAAAGAGTGCCTATAGCCTCGATGCGAGTTGGTGAATAAGACGAAACCAATGAGAGGAGAGCTCGGTCAATTCTTGCTCAGCCGAGAAGGAAGCGGACATGGGGGGAGGGAACTGTGAACGGGTGTTTGGCCTTTAACCGACTTAACCTTGACACTTGAGGGAGAGAACGCGAAGACATCTCCCTCAACAAGGAAGACTTTTAGGGTGCAACAAAACACATGTTAGTGACCCCTGACCACAAGCGTGAACAGACGTATTCCGCAGACTAGTCCCCTAAAGACATCACCCAAGAGGATATCACAAAGAGAAAAAGAACAGAATGCGTCTAGGCAGTAGAAGTCTAAATATTTACGGGATGGGATGACATCAATGTACCTCGACTGCAGAAGTGTAAATCTCTTTGAGGAAAAAACAAAAAGACACCTAAGTTGATCATATTTTCAATTATTCTCGCGGGCCAACAGCAATTTTCTGTATGTGTTTGTGCAGAAAACGATTTTCGAAAAATATGGGAATCATTGAAAAGGTTTCTCTGTAGAAACAGAAAGCCTTTCTTCCTACTAGTGGTTGATGGGAGTCTCTTTCGAAGTCATTTGTACAAGCATCCTCGCCGTAAGTATTCGTGGATTGACATTGATGCAGAGTTTAATTCATGCAAATTGCATCAAGGTTTTTCACATTTTTGTGATTGAAGGACTGCAAATTTTTTAACAAAGTTGGTCGGTCTCAAATCTCATAACTTTGAAACATCAAATTTGCGAGCAAACGACACTCGTTGTCATGAACAGAAATCAATAGAGGAATTACACAAAACTTGGCAACGAACCACTGGATTGTATATGGGATAATGATCAACGATAGGAATTCAATACTTTTTATAGCTAGGACATGTACGGAAAGAGAAGTTTTTTGTTCGGTGCTAGAAAATTTGCGCAAACTTGTTATTCTAAAACGTCTGTTAACCACCGAATTGACTTCACCGGATTGTTGGTGATGTCATAAGAAAAACCCAAAGAGTAACAATTTGCACGCGGTAAAAGTGGCGCAGCAGGCAAATTTGAAGAGGGTGGACACTCTCGTTTTAGACGACAAGTCACAAGTGGAATCTTCAATTCACGCATGCCGATTTCTTTGCCAAGAGTGGAAAAGAAGCGTCCACCCGATTTTAGCTCTATCTGTTACGTAGGGGTTTAAGGAGGCTTGGTGTCAACTCCATATGTTATGTTCGACAACGTTCGTCACTACGCCCGTATTGGAGTGCAACAGGGCGTACCATAAACAGGTGAACGAGCTCTCATTTTCCAGGTAAAAAATATAATACATATTTTATGTACTTATTTTTGCAAAGGTAAATCCTTCCGTAAAAATCGGCGAAATAGTCACACGAAATGTCCTTTATTTTGGCCATGTGTGATGATCTCACCCAGTTTCGGTGAGGAATAGTAGATAGTACGATACTGTATTACTATTCCATGTCGGTGCGAAAAACTCCCCAATAGATTGAATTCAATCTACTGTTTAGCATAGGTCATAATTTATTTAACTCAATAAATTCAATCCTTTATCAACTCTGTCTTATGCGAAATTTCACGAGGAATTCAGCTGTGTAACAATGACCCTATGTTTCATAAGTAAATTATTGCTAGAAACTGGAAAAACTAACTTCATTTTTTTAGAAAAATCAAAATATTGAATTAAATCCCGCTTACAATCCTTCATTGTTCAGGTTTAGCCAGTGCACAATATGACAATCTTTGCACATCCACTTTCCAGGGGTACAGGAGCAGTATGTTCGAATTTTGTGGCCTCGCTTCGTGCATTTTTCACCATCTGCACCCTTACAAGTGAATTGTTGGTATGGAAATTTTGCCTCTTTTTTCCATCCTCGTCCGTCCCAACGATTGGCATGTTTTGGTGCTGTTATCAACTGATGTGTGCTCCGAAGCCTCCTAACATTTTGTGTAGCTGTTTCTTTTTCACCTTCAAGCATTGGATTCTCAATTAATTCCCAGGCAAGTTCCCTGCGGAAGTTTAGGTATGTTGGAGTCTCCTCATCATCCCACACAAAATGTCTCATCACCAAGTATGCATTCACCTCTGACAATGCAAGCAAGAAAGCAAACACCCGAGCTGGCCAACGATCAGTCCTCCAAGTGTCTTCAATACTTGGGAGAGAATGCCGGAGGTTGTTGTGGTCGTCAACGACATGGCGGTAGTGAAAATGCCAGTGGAAGGGCTTGGTGTAAGAAAAGTTAGCTGAGTGTGAGTTGTTCCCGTCAGTCCATGTTCTTTTTGCTTGCTTACATCCATCTGTAACCAATGCACCACCAGTTCCCATAATCTTCATCACGTAGTCAGGCTCTTTCATTCCCCAAATGAAGTACTCGACTCCGCTCAAACTTCCACTGATAACATCTGTCTCTCCTACATTTTTGCTTTCAAAGTGCGAGTCAATTTCTTCCCCGGGAACAAGAGACGGCCAATAACGCCGCTTCTTGATCAATGCTCCAGCATATATCCCTTCTTTTTTCAATTCAACAATTCCCTTCAAAACGCAAAAACCAGAATCAAGGATGACGTACCTCCCAGTTGAAAAATATTTCTTCAGCATTCGCAGAAGAAGACCAACTGTCTTCCCACCCCGGTCTTCAAATTCACACTGTCCCAGCTCCCTGGGACGATCCTTTCCTTCCACCATCTCCACATTTAACATCACGCCACTCTCACCACAGCACATGGAATGATATTCATTCCCAAAAGGATGGGGCTTACGAGGACAGAACACCCATCCTGGGCACGTATACATCGAGTGCCAGATAGACATGCTCTCGTCAAGGCAGAGAGCCCAAGCTGGAACAAATATATCTGCCATGTGATCGTTCCAAGACTTAATAATCTCGCGAACTTCCCAGAAACGATCACGATAGGTGGGCGGAGCATTATTGGTGAGTCGTAGCTCCCTTGTGATCGTGCTGAAGCGTTTCTTGCTCATGAAGTCCTTGAAATTGTAAGGACATGCATTGGTCCTGGCATGGTAATCCTTCGACGACCAAAAATCATTTCGGCTCCAACCAGAACAAGTTGCCATCAACAACCAGATCCCAATGTAACGGAGGAATTCTCCTTCAGTCAGAGGAGGAAGGCGTTGTTCCACAAGAGCAAAGGATGTTTGTTCGATGATGACATCAACGTAGTACTTGTATGGCACCATCTTTTTGAATACTTGGAGGAGACTTTTTTTTGCTGGGTTCCACCCACCTTGGAAGCTGGGCTCTTGATCGACTGGAACAGATGTTGCCCTTCGATCGATTCCATTATATCCCCAACTCTGACCAGCAAAGAGACGAGAAAAAGTGACTTGCTCTTGAGGAATATTCTCAGGAGCGGGTTCATTATCATCGTCGACAACAAGGCCTTGATTCCGGACAAACTCGATGTCCTCACTCCGGTTTCCGGCACGAAAGACAGCACCATCAATTTCAGTTGGCGCTTGTTCCTCCTCAACATTTGATGGCTCTTGGACTTCCCCATCAAACAATAAGTCTTCCGGTCCCTCTTCTAGGACTGTGCAAAATTTCTTGGAGCAATAAAGCTCCTCGTTTGGAATCGTCGGCGAATTGAAGAAAACAGATTTCGATGTGCGGCCACTGTGAGTTGCGTCAGCAATTCGCACTGCGATGAGGTCTGTCAAGCGCTTCTGTGCCTCACGGTTGGGGATGTGGGCATCAACAACAGCTGACGGACGCAGCTTGCTCAATAGGACTGAGCATTTTGCTTGAACTCCAAGTCGAAGACGTTGTCGTGATCTTGCCATGGTCGTTAGTTTTGTGATGTGTTCTGATCGCTCATCACGTACATTTTCTATTTAGGAATC
>JALLPD010000630.1:0-15041 GCA_036940065.1 Cyclotella cf. meneghiniana
CAGAGAGTTGGTATGAATGTGATCCTTGGACTATCACATCAGTTCATACAAATGGCGCAATCAGGGTACAATGTGGAACAAAGTCAGAACGACTGAACATAAGGAGAGTTACACCTTTTTTACAATCAGACTTAACAGTGAAATATGTTATTTTTACTCAATTATCTCCATCTCCTCCAAAATACTCATGCTTTACTTAAATCATGATCATTCATCGTGACACTCATATGTAGGCTAGATTATTTTTTTTCCTCACTGAGTTTTTTTGCACAAGCCACACTGATTCTCCATTCATGGGAGCAAGTAACATAGGCCAAGAATCTGCTTACACCTATTAGCTCTAGGAGCTTCCAACTGGAACCTCCCAAAGATTTTCTGCACCTTGTCTTGAACAAAGGTAGTATGCAAAAGTTGTAATATGTTACTTTCTCAGAAACAACATATTTAATTACATGCTTAGCAAGTATGCTTCATGGAAACAATTGTGACAAGAGAAATGTTTCACAGAAACAATTGTGTCAAAAAAGCTACACTTAAGGAACCTTCACTATCAAGCAAGATCAGAGCAGGAAAGCTTCTCTGTCAAAAGTTAGGCCGCCTGAGGTTTCATACCAAGTCAAGTAGAATCCTACACAGCAGCCCACTAAGTCATTAGTGTAAACATACCAAAACTATGTAGAATCCTACACAGCTTCATTTTTCCACAATGAAGCACATTTGCTTCACCAAGGTTTTCTATTTGATTTTTAACAATTAAATTAAAACTCATAATTTCCATTCCATCACCAAAGTAACTCATTTACCTATCAACGTTTACTTAAACCTTTTTTACTATGAAACGGCTTATGCCACAGGGACATGTTTTTCAACATCCCTTACATTGCTGACTGGAAAAAATGGGCCAATGCCACACCAATTTCAATACACTCCATGTAAACCACTCACAAATTGATTGAGACTACAAAAGTAGTGATAAAGTAGTGCTATGGAAAGATGGTATCCTCTGCAAAACAGAAAGTCATTATGAACATGATCATTGAACCATCACATCAGTTCATACAAATGGAACAATCAGGGTTCAATGTGGAACAAAATTAGAAAGAATAAATATCAGGAGAGTCACACCACATTTGAGCAGAGGTGAATAAACTGAAGGATACTTGCAGCCACGGGCTCTATTTTCTTGACTACCATATATTTTGGTAACCCTTGGAGTATACAATTCCAAAATTATGGCTAGCAATAGTTGCTGTCCTACCACGGTTACCATTTTTAATGGTTGGCAACATTTATGGTTACTAAAATTGAAGAACTATGATTCCACATAAAGCTATATGATGAAAATGCTTCTGTACATCCAACCATCAACTCATATCACCTATCATCTCATGCAAAAGCTCATCTGTCATGCGTACTCATGCTTGCTTCCTTGCAAAGCTTGGACTCTGGTATGATGGCACAGTTGATGGCTTCTGATGGGAGGAATGATGCTCATTTCAGATTTTGCCTGTTCAAAAATCCATGGTTTTGAACATGAAATTTGATTGTGAGTTGTGTCTGTCATCATCAATGCTGTCTTGTCAGTATATTGAGAAGCAATGATAAATGGCAAGACGAAAAAATTATCTTCACAGTGGAACTGATATCAAATCTCTGTAGATGCAAATAGTTTTATATAGCATTTTTAGCGACCGTTGGCCAGGATTTTCAAGTTACTGTCCTAGCAAAGTAGATGTAAATAGGCATGAGTGAATTTTTTCATAAATAAACATTCTACTCACACTTGAACTTAACTCATACTTGGGAATTTGTATTGTCATAAGCTTTGTCACAATACTTTATTTAATGGAGATCCAATCAGAAGATGAGTTACAACATCTGAAGTCACTCACACATCAAACAACAACAATGTTAGTGAGGTACCCTCTATTGTACATTTATCATACCTTCTTCACAGTTAAAATCATGGTTTACTCACATATAACATATTACTCACTCCACTACATGCTTCTGTGCAGCTTATTGTTCATGATTTCTGAAAGTATCTTTACCTTGAGTATGAGAAAATGCAATTTTTGAGTAAAAAGTAAGTAAAATTTGCTTTTTTGTAGAATTTAATTTTGAAAGCATTTTTTGTGTAGCTTTTAATACCTTGAAGTATGATTGAATTCATTACTTGTAGAGAATTTGTTTAAGTACTGGATACATGTAGGTGGAGTACACTGCTATGATACTAATGAAGAATGATCTATTATTTTTTTGTGAATAATGTATAGGCTACATGATTCATGCTCGGTCTACTGATGATGCAATGGGACATGTATACTGTTTGCTGTCTTTAAATAAATCCTGTTCTGACAGAAACTTACTCATGTCATTTTTACTAGTTGGTGCCAATATTTATTATATATACAAGACATTTGTATGACATATCAAAGAAGAAATGACTATACTTGCAACATCACCATTGCCCTATTTTCAATGCCAGGATGAGTAGTGTGTTACTGGTTTTCAGCTTGGGAATGGCAGCATGAGGGCAGCATCATGGATATGACAGAATGGTATGAGACCAATATCACAAGGATGACAGCATCTGGAAGGCATCATGCGGACAGCAGATGAGGAAGATAGAATTGGGGCAAAATTGTAGAGATGGCAGCACAGGAGGATGGAAGCATTGGGATGGCAGCATTGCAATGGCAGCATCAGCGTGGCAGTATCTAGACATAGCATTGGGATGGTAGTATGACACCAGCAGTGGAAGGATAGCAGCATGAGGAGAGGAGCATTGGGATGGCAGCATCAGAATGACAGTGCAAGGACAGCATCATTGGGATGGCATCATTGGGATGGCAGCATTGGGATGGCAGCATTCGGATGGTAGCATAGGGATGGCAGCATGGGTTTGACAGCATGGGTATGACATTGTGGGGATGGCAGAAAGATGTGGTATTAGTAATACAATGTTGCTGTGTGGTATTGTTTAGTGGTGTTTCCTGTGACCATGGCAACATTGCTTATACAATTTTGTTTGGTGGTGATCACTTGTGCTGATTTTTCTGCTGCAGTGGTGCTGCAGTGGTGAGTAGTAACTAGTGAAAGTTTTGTGTGTCCGTAGCAATACAATATTGCTGTTTGGTGGCAGTGTGGCTTATGCAGTGACGTAACCGTGATGTGGTACCACTTCATGTACAATTTTGTTGATTGGTGCTTGTTTATTGTAAGCAGCAGCAGTCTATATGCAATATTCTTCTGTGGTGGTTACTTTTGAGATCCAGTGTTGTTGTTGTGAGGCAGTAGTTGCATTAAACTTGCAATATTGTGGAGTGCTGGTGGCATAGTTTCTTTTAATTGATGAAGTTTGGGAATATTGTTCTCATGGTAGTGCAGTGGCAGTATGACGACAGAAAGGTGACTGCTAGTAAATGTTGTATGTTTGTGGTCATATAATATTGCTGTACCATGTTGTGCAGCTGTATTGCTCTGTGATTGATATTTGCAGTGGTGTTCTAGTACCAGTTGTTCTTGGTTTGCATGCATTGTTTTTCAAAATTGTACATTATTGACTGGATTTGCCTTTTATTTGTTGTGATAATTGCACTAAATATGATGGTTACATGAAACAGTGTACAAGGTAGTTTTTGAGGGGAATGAAATAAGTAACAAGTCATTAAGTTTTTGCATTATTGGGCTTGCACATTTACCATGGAAACCTCACTAGTTATGGAGGCAATTTGAAAGAATCTGGTTTGTACACATGTGGTTTATTTAGAAACAATCCATCTCATCTTTGTACTCTTGATAGCACTGTATACACCCAACCGTGTGTGTTCATCCAATTATGAACAATGAGGCCTTTTTGTCACACCTTGCATTTTATGTATTGTTATGGCATCATTGCAGTTTATGGAATTCGGATCATAACTATCTTTTGTTTCTTCTTGTTTTGTCTTGATACATTCTTCTCTCTAAGACCTTTGTCCAGATGATCAATATTACTTCTATAAAAAGTATTGTTTTACTTCTTGGCCATGAGTTTTAATCTTCTGGATGCTATCATGTTTTTCAATTTGTTTTGGACATGTTCATATTCTTTAATTTCTTGAAGTTCAAAGGATCTTGTTTCAGATCATCTTGCAATACTCTCAACTCATATTCAAAGCATTTTTGTTAATTTTTTGGAAATTGCTTCAATTCAACATACTCAACATTGCTAATATTTGCAGTTGGGGATGGGAATACATGGGGCCCTAGTGGTTTGTCCAATGAAATAACATTAATTATGTTATTTCATCCAACAAAACAAAGTTTTGGGTATGTAGACATACAGAAATGAGTATCATGTCTGGTGGAGTAGAACTCTACTTTGACTTTTTATCAAATTTCTAGCTCAAAACAAATTTACTTTGTGGGTTATATATATAACATTTGGATGAAGGTTTACACAACAAAAGGCCAGTTGATTCAGAACAAGAATGAAAGGGTTGATGAGTTGGGTTCAAATCTACAATATGCACCTCATTGCTTTCAAACATGTACCTTTTGCATGCAATGACCATTTCATCAGGCAGAAGGAGCACTTCATCAGATGAAGTGAAGGGACATTTTGGCAGGTGAATTCATGCATTACTTATGCATGTGTTAGTGCTTAGAATTATTTCCCCCAAGGCTTTTTCCAATTTGTCTCACTTTTTCAGACAGAATGACCATTTTATGAGGCAACATAATTTTTTGTCAGGCAGAATTTATCATGGTTCAACATTCAATAAGAAGAAGTTTCTTGAACTTGGATACCTCTTCTCAAAGATTAACAGTTTTGACACCTAAACCTAGAGGGGTCAATTCATCCAATGAAGTCCCAGGGTGCCATACAGTCACCCCATTTTCACATCATAGTTCTTTCACCTGAGAGGTTCACACACCAACCACTTGCCATAAATTTCAATTGGCTCTTCCCTTGGATATACCATCATTGTCAATAATCATACAATGACATCCCGCATAGATTTTAAATGCAGGATCACTTGTTTGTGTTGGTCTTTCATGCCATTATCTCCACATTGGGCATAAATCTTGTGTCTAAGTTCTCGAGTAACTATCACTGACAGTGGACAATCATCATCTTTGTTTTTCTATTCTTTTGGTTTATGTTTGGGGCATGTCTTTTTAAGCTTCGATGACAACTATATGTTCTGCTGGATTTAAATCACTGTCAATGAATGGAAACTGGCAATACACTTTTGAAATCTCAGTGCATAAATTGAAACCATTTCAAAATTCTTCCAATAAGCATATGATAAGTCAGCATCAATGTCAACTTTTGGCAAAAAACTTCTGATCCAAATACTCTCTTATTGATTTCATTGCAATCTTCTCTTGTAAAACTTTCTTCCCATATTTTTTCTTTATTTTCTTGAACTCTGGATAATCCTTGAATCTGTGACTCTTGTTCAAGATGATGCGATATTGATAAATATTTCCCAAAGTCCAGAATTCGCCCATAATATTTGATTCTCTTTTACTTTCACAGGTGGCAGTTGAAAAAATATCCACCAAAAATAATAAAATATCCTCCAAAAATCATGTTGGGAGAGAAAGCTTCATTATCCTTGGATCTTTTTTAATGAACATGATTCAGCCAAGCATTCAATCTATCGATTTGATCATCAGTTGAAAATGAAATTTCATTTCTTATCAGCATGCAATCTTGTTTCCAGATTTTCATGATCTCATCTGAAACATTTTTGCATTGTGCAAAGAGACTCCACCAAACAGTGCTGCGGCAGATCTAGTAATTGCAGTAAAAAGAAATCTTTTTTCTTCCTGGATAATATCCATGGACCTGCGAAATTCCAAAACAAAATTGTTGTGCAACCTCAATGGATGTACTTTTACCTGATCCGGCTTGGCCTGTAACAAACATGAATAGTGGTACTTTTGCAACAATTACTTTCAGGTTTTCAACAAGCGTTGCCTTTCTGTTGTTTGTTGGATATTCATTGAGTTCCTCTTCATTTGTTGCAAAGTTAGATACAAAATCAGTATTCTAGTTTGAACACTCATTCAAAAGATTCTCTAGAACTCACAATCAATATACTGATTTTGATCCAATGCAATCTCCTTTTGTAATGAAACTGTTTCAGCTACACTTTTCATTGATGGGATGAATTCTCTTTATAATTAGGATGAAAACCAAAGTTTTATTTAATCATTTGCATTGATCATATTACCTTCTATAATGCCAGAAACAAATTGTGCTTTCTCTTGAGACAGTGAAGCTGATTAATTATCATTGCTTGACATGTTTCCCACTATTGCACCTCTTACAAAACTAAGAAGTGTTTTGAATTTTTGTAAACCAAAGACAAAATTGGCAGTGTTTTCATTCAGTTTGTCTGATCCTTGATAATGTCCTTGTTGATTTTTCCAATCCTTTGTATTACTATCAATCAGGAATACAGATCAATCAATGAATATATGTGCTGCCAAGTCATCTTCTTTTTTAGATGTTTCAAGTACCTTGTGTCATTCATATCATTGCATTCCTTAGATTCTCATTCATTTTCATCATAAACTTCTACAGACTCAGTAAGTTCAACATAATAATGATCATCAGAGTTGTACTGCCAACCTTGACATTGGTTTTCGTCGTTTTGTGCAGGAACTGAATTGTTATTCAGTCTTTTCATTGGAATTTCGGTTTCCTTGCTTGCATGCTGTCTTGCATATTTTGGAGTATTTTCTTTCCTTCTCTGATAACATTTCTGATGATGTTTCTCATGTCATGAGCCTTGTCATTTGTTCCCAAAAGCAGACATAAGAGAAAAAATGCTGTTGTCCCATAAAGGATAGAACAGTATGAATGCCACTTTTGTGTAGTTCTCTACATTTGATGAGCTTCTTCACATTGACTTTATGCTTATAGCAAAAGGTCTTTTAAATCACAAATCATTCCTTTTGGCATCAAAAGTTTCGGAACTCTCATTTTCTTTGTTGTCTTAATGCAGCAATATCATCTGCCTGGTTGACCATCTCTGAAACAATATTCTCCTTCATTCAAAATTGGCATATCGTGTTGGTCTACTTTGCTCATTCTGTGAAATGATAGAGCAATTCTGTCATAGCTTTGAGTAAACTGATAAAAATAGATATCATCCAAGCAATCCGGTCTGTAGATATAATTATTCACAGAATGATGAGGCCACAAGTCTATTTCTCCTTAACTTCTGTTTCAGTCTAAGAAAAAATCACCAGGTTATTTTCTTTCTAAACTGTTCATCATTTGTTCAACAAGCACAACATGAAATTCATGAGAAAATGTGAATATTGATCCCTATTGATGTGTCAAGAAGTGTGCCATTGTATCACTCGCAATATTCTGACTCATATGAAGGCTCATTCCAATTAAAAATCTAACTGGGCCTTCCCTAAACCAATCATTGTCCACAGTGTTTGGATGATCTGAATCTTTCCGTTGTGCCAGCACACAGTTTCCTTTTGAATACATTTAATCACTTGGTTGTCAAATCTCAAAATCAATACCCACCTCATCTTTCTGAATTGATTTGGTTAAGTAATGAACAACATAAAACATACACCTTGGACTTCCTATCTGCATTCTATTGTATCCCAAGTTCTGGAGATGTATTAACTGTGAGTGCACAGATATTGACGCCCAAGTGATCTCTTGGGATTGATTATACATTGATATACTGCAACATCATTCTTCACCAGCAACTTCCACAATGTGCATTTTCCTTATTCATCTTTGTCTTCTGTGTCCTCTCACAACATTGTCTAGTGGAAAGACCCCTACATTCTTTACCACACGTACAACATGAGGGATGATGCTTCCAATCATGCCCATCAACCTTCTTGTTTGAATGTCATTTTACACATCACTGTTATAATAAAAAAATGTCTCCTCTAAACACTCTAAAAATCATCAAGAGGGTAACGATAAGTCATGATGTCACACCTCTCCTTCAGAGAAGGAAAGGTTATATTGTCTTTAGATGAATAGGAACCAAGATTAACTTCATTGTGATAAAGGTGATCACACTTATTTTTGAGAGAATTGAGGACCAAATTTGAAACATCAATTGTAGAAGCACCTGCCATTGAATTGCTGTTATCTTTGTGGGAATAAACCTTACATTTTAATACTTTGCATCCTAAGGCCATCCTCATACTTTCAATCCTGCAATCCCTCAACGTTTGTGGTTCAGCTTCATCAAACATTTCTTCTATTGTTGTACAAGTCTTGCATTCTTCATACATCAAATATAGATTTTATGTTCATTATCAGTGCAGAAGCATTTATCAACAAAATTACTGATGTCACCACCTGCTGTCTGTCTTTTCAATGTATCAAAGCCCTCAATCCAAACAAAACAATGACCATGCAAGGTGAATCTCCCTTGTTCTTTTTTCAGCTTGAAGAAATGATGTACACTCTTCATTCATACCAATACATTTGCAACCATTGTAGTCCCATCTAAACAATTCACAGACAGCTTACATAGCAGCTTGATGATCAAGATAACATGCTCCAGGGTAAAGAAATTTTTGCATCTCAGTTCAGAATCTTGAATGCACTCTGAATAATTGCAATCAGCAACTGGTAGATTAATTTCATTCTATTGGTTTGCATACATAAAAACACAAAAAAATAAATTCATCATGTGGAGTTACTGTGAAGAAAATACTCTGAGGACAAAAATGATTCATGAGAGCATACATTTATTCCATTCATTTTTTGCTGCTTCTGCATAATGTCCAAGAACTTTGCATGATTTTGTTACTGACTTCAGAAAATGATGTTTCAGATGACTTTGTTTGGAGAGGTGCATTAAAATTTTGCATTCTGTGGAGTTGTTTTGCTGCCAAATGGACATCACTGATTGTTACTTTCAATATCATTTCTCCAAGAGTTCTCCCTTCAAAGTGAGTTTTCACTCAATCAAGCCAGTTGTGTATGATGCACTATGACACAAAAGTTGTTAACAAACAAAATGAAGTCAGGTCACACAAACTAATTCACAGACAATTTCATGTAGTGTTGCATACATGCATCATTGGACACATCAACTGTTCTCTTGCTCACAAGACTTTGACCTCCTGAACCAAAAGGGAATCCAATGGAAAACATATCCTCCAGTTGATTTCATGCCCTCTCAAATAATTTCTACTATACATCAACATTGCTTGAGCAGTTGAATTAAGCATTGCCTCAATGAGATCTTCTGTATTATCAAATACTGAATAATTTGTGTTGGATTTGTGCCTTGCTAGAAAAAAATGTATTTTGCCTTGAATTGTGCATTCCAATGTGGGATCTACTCGATCATTTGTGATGTCTTTATTGTCATCTTCTTGACATAAAATGACTGGGTTTGGACACTCAGCTGATATAGAGTGACTTTTCTGTATCCTTTGTGACCTGATTCTTTGATGAACCATGTCATACGATCCATGAATGGATCTGTATCCATTTCAACTTGCCTTCAGACTATGGTTTTCTGTTCAGGGGTCATTCTCCCACACAACACACATTTATATCTTTTCAAGCTCCTGTCATGAAATATTTGTGCAATGCTCCACCACCACAAGCCTGATAAAGACTGAACAAAGAGAGATTACCTTTATTTGATTTTTGACTTCCTGCTATATAGGCATGACCACATCCAAATGATTGACTGGACTGACCACAGCACAGGTAAGATCATCCAAATTCCTCTATGCATCAATTTATCTGGTACAAATTTTACCACTCTTTCCTGGAAGAGAAATAATCAGGGGAATATGGCAAATAGTAAATCCATTTGACATTGATATTTAGGAAGATTGTAGTCATTGTATACACTTTTGGTTGCAGACAAGCTTCTGTAACAGTTTTCACAATATTCATATTCATTTGGATGAAGTCTGGACCTAGGAGGATAGCAGCAAATGCTTCGAATTATCATCATCTACTTGATCCTATTTGACCAACTCATGGTGTAAAATCAATCCATCACAATATTCTTCATTGTATAATGCACTCCACTTGGCTGAACTAATCAGCAATTGCTGCTTTTCACTGATTTCCACTTTATCCATTCCAATAATCAAGCAATCAAATATCACACACACATGGGCACTATGTCTATTCTTCTCACCACCAATTATTGTTGACATGACTGACTTATCCTTGATATTTTGAAGTAACTTTTCAAAATGTCCTGGTTTAATCTGGTTTGTCAAATAGCCCTCAATTTGACTGAGGTTAGGTGTACTTGCTCTCAGCTATGCTCCTGTTGATATTAAATGAATTATTTCTTTCAAAGCATTTAACTTGCTCCTTGGGAGCCATATTATACAGATAAGAAGCCTACAGATAAGAAAGAAACAATGGCTTGGTGCAAGGTAGGTAATGAAAGGTCATCACATGCATTGTTGCTTACCCATCAAGTTGGGCTGTTGGATATGATCTTTTTAATCTTAACTGAATCATTTACCTACATTCACTTGACTGGCTCCTTCCCTGCCATATCACACTTATAAGAAGAAACTGTGGTACAGTGCAATTATGCAATCAGAGCTTGTAATATGTGTTGCCACCCCTTGACAAAACTCTAAAATTTATTATCCTAATAACACCATTGTGTGCAGGCAACAATGAGTGAAAGTTTGAATAAAATTAAGTTTCTTTGAAAAAAGAATAACTTTTAAAACTTGTAGCAACATTCTTGTCCAAGCTTTGGATGAAATAATGACATTGTGGGTCTCTTCTCCAGAAGTAGAAAGGAGTATTTTTTTGTGTTGTCTGCTCAAGTTAAGTGGATAAAGTGATATAGAATAATGGTTTCAAATATTACAATGCCTAAGATCCTATATGTGCTGTGACTAATTTTTCAGATCCTGCATTTGATGTGGCAAGTGTTAAATACACTGGAGAGAACTTTTCATCTTTGATCTTGAGGACCAAGGGGAATTCAATACTGACTGCAAGAGCCCCGTTCCTGATAATGATTTAAGGTCACAGGCTCAGTTCATGGAAAGAGGGTGGGAGCTTGATGATTATCCTGATGCTGTGGATACTGAACAAGATGACGCCAACATGTTAGAGATGCCCACTTTATTTCATGCAGAAGAGTTTTTCATCAAAGAGAATGCTTGGCCAAAATATAGCCAAAACTTTCTTATCAAAGAGCACAATGATAGAACTGGATCAAAAGGGATTAATTTCAAAGTAATGCTTGATCATAAATGGATGCCAGATTTTTATTGTCTCAACAAAGAAAAGATGCACTTTCACCTACTTTGTACAACCATTCACTACAATTTAAGCTGAAACAAATCTATCAATAAATGCAGTATGCTGTAATACCTAACAATAGAAAAGGAGGAGATCCTTGGGTGTGCCATAAATGTCATATTTCTCTCTTCGCAGAAACAACCCCACGTTGCACTAAAAGCTACTCTGCCAAAACACCTTATTGCAGGTATTTTTGAGCGCATCCACAATGGAGTTAGACAAGATTTTGAGTCGAATTTCATGAAAAAGCCACAGCCCCCCTGGGTTAGAATCTACATGGAAGCTCAAGCAAAATACCAAGATGGAACTACATCAATCTTACAAAACCCTCCCCTGCCAACCCTCTCAATCAAACATTGTTTCTTGGAACCAATAAAACAAAATCTTTTGCCCACATTCCAGCAAATCAGATTCTCAATCATTTTTCTTGCTCTTGGTTATGACTGCTATATTCATCATGCAGGATTGATGAAGATTGGACTGAATGTCAGAATGGGCAGCATTCATTTTCAAATGATGATTATTATTGTTGTGAGTTCTTCTAAGATGCTCATGGAGATGTTAAGGAGATGATGACCAACAACCCTGACATACCCAAAGATATGAGAGTCATCATAATCAGAGTTTGGTCCAATGGATTTGAGGCTCACAACTTGAAAGGCAAAGCTCAATCCGATGGTCTTCAAATGTTTACTGTGATGTTGAGTGCACCAAAAGACCAAATGCTTCCCAAGGCTCTTTGCTTTAAAACCTTCAATGTCCAAAAAAATATAATTTGAATTGTTGGAAAAATTATGTGTGTTGCAAGAGGCAAGTTCCAGATCCTGGAGAAAGGACAAAAATTTCCCTACTGTTGCTTTATTGGAATTAGTGAGCCATGCTTACCCAGAAAACTGTTTTAACACTGGGATTTCACAAAAAAGAAACTGCTCAAAGCAATATGGTCATTCTTGCCTGTATAACAAGACCTTTACTCCATCATGAGCACATTACCAGCTTCAGTGAATGAGAAACATGTTGAACAATACAAATAATGAGTTTTTTAGCCATGTGAAATGTGCTTGGATTGGTGGGAAAAGGTTAAATGTGAAAATAAACATCCAATCCCCTCTGGGGGAAACATTGCAAAAGATTGCAAGGTGGAGCTGATATTCAAGGTGATAGCCAATTCTCTGAAAGATCTGGAGAATTGGTACAGAGAAAACATGGGTAATTTTGGAGTGACCATGCATGCAACAAAATACATGCAGATGCTTGGAATCAATGGAGGGCTTGTTGATTGCAAAGACCTCATTGTATTCCTCAGAAATTGACAACCCTTGGTTGAATCAGAGTCATACCCTACAATTTTCAAATGCTTCAAAGCCTTACACATTGAGCTCAATATTTTTCCATCAATGCCTATGCACTTGTGCTTCCTTGGTGTAGAAAAAACTGATCCATCAAACAAAAAATATCATTATCAATGATAGGAAAAAATAAGCAGCAGGCCTTGAACAAAGTATTGATTGACTGGTGTCTTCCCATGTTGTTTGGGAACATTCTGCTATGGTTACCCATTTGTCACCCATACCCCATTGTACCCCAAAAAACAGTGGTACCCGCTGCAATATGTACTAAACCTATGGCAGTAATGTCATGTGAAATCTGACATGCAAAGTTAGGGTGGAGACGATGCCTCATGGGTCAAGGAAAAGGATAATTTATGTTGCAACTAATTTCTTATTTAGAAGCCAACCACGGGATCCATTTGTCATGGGGTACAATGGGGTATGGGTGACAAATGGGTAAAAATATTAGTTATAATTGTTGTTGTCATGAGAAAAGCAAAATAGTATTGGGCATGCAAGCTGGGAGTCCGATCAATGCCTTGCATTCATTGGTATTTTGTTACTCTAGCTAGAAGATTTGGATGGTATGTCTGGTATTTTGTACCCAATTCAACTTAATTGTGTTACTGCTTCTTTCAAGTACATGCAAGCAGTTTGGTTTTGCCTTCTTTCAAAAATGTTTTGCCATACAGATGTCATATCAGCAAATTGAATTGATCACCTTTTCCGAATGTTCCTGTCTTATTGCATGGACTTTGCAGATTCCAAAGAATCTTTTGTGTTTCATTCTTTGCAGCAAAATCAAACATCTTCAGCCTTCTGAACAGTCCTGTTATCATTGAATAGTATGGATTGCTAGGAGGCATTTGGGAGGGAGAGGATGAGGCATTTGTAAGATGTATCAAGTCAAAGATACCAACTATGAGTTATTGAACTTCTCACCTCCAAGCTGTACTGATGAGGTTACTAAAAACAAAAACATTGAATTATTTTAATCAGGACAACCCCTTGGACAAATGTATAGCCTGCTCAAGGACCAATTATGTTAGGATTTATTCTAAGAGACCAAGCAGCACAAAATCAACCATGATACTAGAACAAGAGTTATTTGTTGGTGGCTTTGTGGACACAGGTGATCTCATATTTTGTTTCAAGGAAAGTGTTGGAAAGGAAATGACACTGATACCAACCTTTTTATGACATTAATGGAATGTGGTGTCTCATTTTGTGGTATTCAGAAGCAGCAATGTGGCCTGTTTACATTCTTGTCCAGGATTGTGCTGAATTGAAGGGGTTGCAAAGACTACTTTTTGTGCTCAGACATGATAGAAAAAGCAGCATATGGATAGTAATATGCAGGAGTTTCCTTGCTTGCACAGAGATGGAAATGTTAGAAATTCCTGCACTCCACAAGAGAATACTGACCACGAAGGAATGCTTTTGGTAGATAACAATTAACTTTACAACACTGATCAATTGCTACAAATACAAGTCAAACCCTAAATCCATGTTTGCATGTTCAAGAGAGAGGTTCCAATAATATTCACTTCAACCATGACTATGTTCTGCAGCAAAGCTCTCTGTATTGATTACAAACATTGAAGTTTTTTGTCAAGCAGACAGCTATCTTCAATCCATGGTGCAGTCACAGGCCAATTTTATGAAGTATTTCATTTGATAGCATGTTTCCAGAAAAAATGCAAATTCCTCAAATTTAGTTTGTGTCTCATCATCACAGCACCACCAAATGCTATCCTTTGTAAATTGCATTTCTTGGTGTTGAGGATGAGCACCTTAAAGTTTAATAAAGGATTGACATTCTGGCTCAGAGCATCCATAGGAAAAGAACTGGCAAAGTTCAATAGGTATTTTATATTTTTGGTCAGGATCGGTCAGTTTCCTGAAAATGGTCAGAGACAAATGGCTTATATAATATATTTAATCGAACTTTGGGGGAACACATACAAGAAAGTATATGTTTTTTGAAATTGGATCTTACGAATGTAAAAACATTTTTTTATTAATGCCTGTATATATATATCAAAAGATCAGCATATATAAATAATCTCAACCAAATCAGGCTGTATTAAAAATGAGAACGTACAAAAATATGAACATATCATATTTATTTGTCTGTATATTTTTTTTATTTTAACATGATCACGATCAAATCAAGCAGGTAGTGTGCGCGCATCGGTCGCAACACTCCGATTATGAAACATAAAATTCATCAACGGAATTCTCGTGGTACACATTTTATATTATTTATGTTACATTATAAATATATAAAAATTATATCGTACGATTTATATCCAGGAATGAATAAAAATCATTCTGTCGATTCATCGTTGTTCTATTCATTTTTGAATCGTTTCTTTCTCGATTCGTAAAACACCGTGGATTTTGTACGT
>JALLPD010000631.1:0-15078 GCA_036940065.1 Cyclotella cf. meneghiniana
TTTTCGGACCTACGTACCCAGATTGATAATGCATAAGTCTGTCTGTCATCCGAAACTAAGATAATGGCGGGAAAAGTGAGTGCCCCGCGTTATCAGGGACCTTCTGTGATGCTAAGCGATAATAACGTCTCTCCCGCCTCGATCTCACATGCTTTTCTTACATTGTTGAAACAATGGCAAAACTGCTGTTTCCAATTAGAATTTTGATCCTGCTAAATTTTACGCAATGTTTGTGCTTCCAAATTCATTCGTCAGGTCTACGCCGAGGCTTTAATCCTGATCTTGTGGAAGCTTTTTCGTCCAGCTCTCTCGTTGGAAACACCAAAAAGGATGGAGGAGTTTTACTAGTCACGCGAATGATGGGCAAAAATGAAGAGGAGGCAACAGACAATGGCTCAGAAAAGATCTTAGGGGTGTTTAAGAAGAATCCTGGCACAATTATTGCCGTCCCATTTGTCGTTCTTGTTGGGGTTGACCTCATTGCAAACATTGCTGTTGTTACAAAGCGTTCTCTTGAAGGTATGAAGTTGCTGTGCTGGCTGAAATGCATTTCTGTCGATTGTGGCGCTTTCGTCTCATTGCTAGACCCTTTGATTTGTCCTAATGTTGGTGTGGCTTTTATCATTTCGTAAGTTCTCTTAACTGGTGAGTATACAACTTGGACACCATGGAATTGACGGGGGGCAGACTATTATAGCGCACTTCGCGTACTATTATTTAACTAGAAATGATATCATTTAAGTATGATCAATCTCTCACTCCTGTAGCATCAATTGGAACTGATAATCCAAGGCATCCGATGCAGTTATGATGGCATGAGTTGCTGCAGATTCAATTCTTTGCTGTGACTGGACGATAACGTTCTTCACAGCAGTATTGGCAGGATCCACAACATAGGTCGATATCATTTCAACAAACTGGAACAATAAGACCTCGAGCCGCAACCAATACTCGTGTGAGCTCACGGACAGCCAAGTCCCTCGTCCAGCCCGAATCGCTTCTTCCCTTGTTGCATTTCGCAAAGCCTCCGAGACGAGGGAATATTGCTTCTGTATTTCCTTTGTGGGAAAGGAAGTATTGTGCATTACTATTTGGTCGCCTGTGCTAAGTACCTCGGAAGAATCTTCACCAATATCTACGGTACTCTTCGGCATTGTGCTTAGGAAGGTACAGCAAAGACGCTGCATCAGTCGTGTTGAGTATTTGTCCCTATAAATAGAGAGTGCACTGCGGTAATAGCCAATGGCTTGGTCGAACTGGTGTTTCGAGCCATATAGCTCTCCAAGGTTGAATAGCGTATATGCTACTCTCTCGTGATTTTTTCCCAAACTTAAGGATGAAATCCGTAGTGACTCTTTGTATAGCACTTCCGCTGTCTCAGATCGGTGCTGTGGATTTGTGCGCCTCAAAATGTGTGCCATGTTATTCAACAGTGCCGATGTAGTGAAGTGATCTCTGCCTAGCACCGATCGTTGAATTTTTAATGCGTGGCAATAATGAAAGAGTGAATGACCATACATCTTTTTCTGCGATGAACAATGCATGCAACCGACAACACACTGAGGTTAAATAGAAAGGTAATAACAATAAACCAAGGCAAGAAAACCACACCTTCGCATAAAGAGATGCCATGCGTAAATGTGTCATGGCAGTTGGCAGAGTGGCTTTCGTAACAATTGGGAGTTCTGTATCATCGTCGAGACACTTGAGAACAAGTTTATCACTTTCGTTCGCGAGTATCGATTCATATCCTTTCGAATCGAAGCCGGCCAACGCATTTTTAATCTTAAGAGCTTCTTCGTAATGCGGAAGAGACCTATCATGTTCTTTCTTAATATCGAAGAGAAGGCCTATATTGTGTAGGCAATGCGCTAACAATGAAAACATTTGACGACAATACGGTCAGTGTGTACATTGGAAGAATCTGGGGAAAAATTAACGACAACATACCTAGGCCAAGCAATTCATCCTCGTCAATATCTGACCATGTGTATCTCTTCATTATTTTCTCCGTGCTGCCCCCTCCCACATGCCGCCACTTGAGATCACGAGCTTTTATCTTTAGGGGGAAATGACAGACGCCGCGAAATACTTGTGAGACCAGTGTAATTACATGACAGTTTGAAAAACGTGCCGCCCAAAAAAAATTAAACTGTAATATGCTTACAAAATAGTTCATTGCTTGGCTGTGGTCTCTTAATTGGAAGTGAACATTGCCAAGATTGAAATAAATATCACCTAATGCAGTCTCTTCGACGTATGCTTCGTCGAGATTTTCATAACTCGGACATGAATTATCAATGACTTCTGAAGATGTGGCACCTGTGTCCGTTACAGCTTTCCTTGTGTCTTCAAGTGCTTTCTGAAGACGAGACACCCTGTGATGTCGAACTTTCAACGCTCCCATCAAACAGGTAAGTGCCAAATCATATGACTTGTGGTTATAATGACAGAGGCCCATACCTTGAAAAGGCGGGGCTTTGATGTCAGAACAATGTCATGAAAAGAATAAAAACAACTTGTTACCAAGCTCACCAGTAAGAGTTGTGGCAACAGCGTTTGAACTTTGACCAGTTGTTGCCATTTGAATCCGCAAGGCTTCATGAAATCTTTCCATAGCACTTTCGTAACGATAAAGAAGCGTGAGCACAGTAGCACTGCAGTAAAGGGATTCGGCTAATCTTGGGTCATTTCCACCCAAGATTGCTTTTCTCATTGCTATTGATTCATTAAAAAAACCCAATGCTTTGTGTCCATTTTCTATTGTGTGTGAACAAAGAGTTCCCATGCGGTGCAGTACAGATGCCGAATAGGCGTTGTCATGGCCACACGCGATGCGATAAAGGTTTAGAGCGTGTTTATAAGAGTCCATGGCAGAACCGGAACGGCCCAAAAGTTCAAGAACTTGGCCTTCAAGCAAGAAAACGTGAGCTGAAATAGGTAGATGCTTGAGATCGTTCATATTAGCTGTCTCTTCCAGAGTCAAATCAAACCAGCACTCGTTCTTTACTTGGTCAAAAAGCGATAGAGCAAAGTTGCACAACTCATTCCAAGAAAGATCGCCAATGGAGCTTGTTATGGGTACTACTTTCATCTTTGTTGGAATTTGGGGGCGGAGGCGGATAGGTATTTTGGACACTGTCTGATACAGAAAGTTCCCTGTCAAGAACGCCAAGTATGCAAGTATGGTCTTGTCGTTTGCTGCTGAAAGTAGTGCCTGCGCTTCATTCAACATATTATACATGCTGGAGTTGTATGTTGTCTGGTGCGCGGATTGATTGAGAACAAGGCAATACAACACGATACCACGGCGCCAGGAATGTACATCTTGATTCTCATGAGCGCCAAGAATTCGTAAGCAATCCAGCCAGTGCACCTCCGCCTGGTCGAAATCACAGAGGTAGTAGTAACTTGCGGCTGTGTCAAACACTTCAATACATAGAAAATTGAGATAATATTGGCAAAAAGCAACTAGACATGGCGAAGTCAATAAGGCTGATAATTGTGCAGATTACTCACGAACACGCGCGACCTCCAAACTATCAACCATCCGAAGGCTTCTCCGAAGATAACGTAATGCAGTGATATAGCACCTCACGGCGCGTTCATTATCATCCAACATCGCATTTGCCAATCCTAAAGCATAATAAAGTTGGCCCTCTTCTGGTTCGTCTTCGGAAATATTTTTCGAGTGAAGTTTGCTACGCATTGATAGGCGACTTGAGCTCATATCTGAGTCGGAGTCCGATGATGACGCAGGATCAAGCGCCCACTTTGCTCTGAGCGCAACTTCGAAGTTGTCTATAGCCTCGTCGTGCCGATGTGCCGAAATACGACTACGTCCCAAACAAAAACTGGAACTCACCAACGCGGTATCAAAAAGAATCTGAGATTTTGATATAGACTCAAGTGTAACAGACGAAACCTGAGATATTGGCACTTTCGGTGGCGAACGCATTGAAAATTTGTTTGGAGTGTCAACAGCGTGCTTCTTTTTTTGGATGAGGGCAACCACCATGGAATGCATTTTGACTAGCTCCTTCTCCCATTTTTTCGTCATGGAAATCTTGTCGCTTTTTCTGTGCTCTGGTTCCGAAAAGTAATGACAAAGAGATTTTTTGTTAATAGTCTGAAAGTGAAGCTTCCATGCATCGCCGCTATAATTGTCCTTCCTCGTTTCGTCGAACACAATCGTAGGAGATGGGATTGATAAATCAAGCCTCATTCCCATGATCTGCCATTTGTCTGCAGGTTCCATGTGCCGTGACACTTTGGTCTTCAACAGAACTAATGCCTTGATATAAAAACAAATGGCATTGTCTAGATCATCAGTGATCTTATACACATGAGCCATGCACTTGAGAGTAAGAAGAACACTATCTTCTATGTCGGATGAGTCTGATGCAGAGGCGTTTTTCAAATGATTAAGGCGTATGCGTAGGCTCTCATGATATCGATTGATGGCTTGGGGATATTGTTCAAGGTCGTCGTGCACAACACCCGTGTTAAAATGAAGCGAAGCTATATCTAAACTATTCTTCCCAACATGCAGTGACCTTAAAATCAGGGCTTCCTGAAAGCTCGCTAACGACGCTTGATAGGAATGACTAGCATGATACGTCAGAGCGGCATATTCTAACGTTAAGGAGAGGCTTAACTCGAGATCTTCTGACTCGGACTTCTCGATGATCTTTGGTGGTAAGAGGGCGCAGCATTGACTGCAAGAATATGATAAAACGTTTGATAACATTTCTTTTGACACCGATTGAGGAGGAGCGAAGAAATAACTACCAAAGTTATTGCAGAATGTTGTTAAGTCACAGTAATGATCCGACAGTTCCGGTGACTGGCTTCGAAGCTTGTCGAGTAATTGTCTTCGAAGAATGATGGCATCAGTTAGGCTACGCTCACTTCTTTCAAACACACCTGCCTCGTAAAGACACACACCCATTGCGTGATAGATATTTGATTGCAAGAAAAGTTTGTGCCTTGTCAGGGGCAAAGACAATTGTTCCGTCAACTGACTGCTACAAGATCCTTTTGACGGGGACAAAATCAGCAGAGAACGTTCGAAACATGCCACTACTGCTTGTTTGTCTTTCAGAGATTTTGATGACGATGGCAAAGCTGACATCCTGCCAAGCAAGAACCATGCTTCTGCAAGGAAGATACCTGTCAGAGTAAGCAGTGGTTTGGCCTCTGCACGTGTCAAAGCAAATTTCTGGAGGCAAAATGTTGGTCCTGTAGACTTGACTGAATCATCCAAATCATCTTCTTCTAAATCCTGAAGCAAATCGGATAAAATAATCTGTATTTTTTTCGAAATGCACGACAATACTTCGATGGCATCACGTAGGCNAGATTGAAATTAGTTCTTGAAATGCAGACGCTGTTGCGCACGATGAATTTTTATTGAGCATGGTTTGAGCAAATTTAGCGAGAGTCAAAAACGATCTTCCTATCGTGGTTTGAGTCCTTAGATGACAAATGCGGATGTTGACTACCATCTCCAGTGATTCTGCTTCGATGATTTTATTGTGGATTCTGCGGCTTCGGTATTGCTTCTTGATTTGCACACCTCGTTCAAGAGTTTTGTCGTCGCTTGATGACCAAGCATCATCCTTCGAGAGCAGATTTTTTGCAATGTCAAGACAATTTTCAGCTCGCGCCCCATATTTATGAAGAACATGGGCTGTGTTGATGTTTTGTGTCGATGAAACTAATTCGTCAGAAGGATTATTGCCCTTGATCGAAGTAATGTTATTTTCACTGCTAAGAAGCAATAGTTTGTCCCTCCACAAGGAAAGTGCTTCAATACAGTAGTTTTCCCTTGCTTCGTTGTCTGTATCGTCACGGTCGCTGCTCTCTGACATCGAGTCAAAAAAGGAAGAAAACAATTCGATGTCCTTAAGATGGGCAATTGTTGCTGGAAGTAGATTGTGGTCGTTGACTCGATCTTCTTTGACGGCACGTACAAGAGATCTGTCAACTTCGCTGTTCAAAGGTTCATGAACGTGTTCATCTCTCATTCGACCACTACCAAGCAGTTCAGATCGTACAGTGACGACAAGAGAATCGCATAGCAACTTTTTCATAACGTCAATATGAGTTTTCCGTAGCCGTTCGGGCGTAATATCTAATGAACATTCATTGATTTGCCCAATCCCTTGTAGTCCAAAAACTGTATGTCTTGGGAGAGTGTATGCAGCATATCTGCGCAGGCTCAGAGCTGTCAATAACAGTCGGGTGGCGGTGAGAGGAATCAATTGCATGAAAATAAAAAATTAAGCACATCTGCGACTCACTATCATCATCTTGTTCATGCCTTAGCAGCGTCTCGCGAAGAACGCGAGCAAACTTGGAATGCCAGTCTTCCACTATTTCTTCGATACTTCTCTTGTCCAAAACACGAGAGAGAATATACCAAGCATAATCTTTGTAAAGAGAAAGAGTCAAGCAAAAGCACGGGACCGATGAACTTTTTGTTTCTGATAAATAACAGAGGCTGTTCATAAGATAATCTTGGATAGAGTCTACGGTTGCCTCTGTTTCGTCGTCAACGACATCAGCAGAATCAAAGAAACAAGCCTTCCACATAGTGCGAACGACTATTTGTGGTACACCAACAGAAACGTTTCCTGGATTATCACTCTGGCCTTCTGCCATTATGCCAAAGTTGTATCCTAGAATGTTGGAATCATCCCACCAATCATATCGCGTAAGTCCAGGATCTGTTTCAGAAAAGATGCAATGATGACGCTGGCTGCTGATATTGTTCTTATCACAGCCATGACTATTGCGCCGTGCATTCGTTCCACACATTCCCAGCACAACAACGAAAGAAGACAAGAACTTTTGAGCAAGCTCCAAGACTTTCTCTCTGTTTGAATACTGTTCAACCAACTGAATCCAATTGCGATCGAAACTTTCAAACAAGGTCACGTATTGTGGGTTAATAGAAATCGTAGATGCGGGTGTTTGTGTGGAGTGTTTATCAGTGTTCTCCGGAGTCTTCCTTAAAGTAGAATCGATTCTGATGTTGTGGCCACTTCCAGTTCTACTAGGTGCTAGATGCATAGACAACTTTGGACCGGGGTCTGACACTTGACGCTCACCACTTGCTCTGACCTCACGGTTCGTTCCCCCTTCATGGGCATTGACTTCATCATCATTCGCACTAGGATCGAGGCTTGCATCTCCCTGTGAAGCGGCACCGATGTGTGACTTTGACAAACTCCCCAGAATACCAGCAACATTTTGTTTCCGCTTCCCATCGTCGGCACTTGAACCAAATGACATGGTGATAGGTGAAAAGTCAGAAGAGCCGTAGGAGCTTGTGTTAGATTCGTTGTCGAAGCCGCAGCTGTTGCTGCTACATATGGAAATGCTATCACAGCCTTCGGTTTGGGTCGACTTTCTACGAGTCCTGTCGACAACAGTTTCCTTCTCTTTCTTCTCTTGAGGCACGCAATTACCATTCATGTTCTCTGATTTTTTTTCTGAAAGTTGCACTTGGGCTACATAATCCGTGAACGACTCGTCGTTCAAACTTTCGTAAGATTCTCTCCTTGCCCGCATCTCATTCCCCGCTTCCTGTGGACTAGGCAGAGTCCTTGTCTGTGGCACATTGTCAATTTTGTCTCTGCTCTCGCCTCTTTTCCCCATACTGTCACTGTTTCTTCGCTGCGTCGGCTGAGAAGGAGTAAGCACTACATCCACGCTTTCATCCGTAAACGACTCATCACGATGAATACCCTTCTTCTTCTCCTCCTCATTTGCCAATTGCAATTCACCCACACATCGAGAAGCCTGTGCAAGATGAGACGATGCCAATGCCGCCGAAATCGCCGCGGCGGCATCATAATGATTTTTCACCTCCCTCGCGACTCCTCCCCTGTCAACGTTGTGCTCAGTGTTGGAAAGAGGAAAGTATCGACTCATTGGTAGATTTTGAAAAGCGAGAGGGGGGGGACTTGACCCGGGCACGTTGCTTTCGTCGGTGTTGGCGGTCAAGTCCGACCTCATAGATACATTAGTTATGTTGCTCACAGATGATGCCGCTAACGTTTTCTCTGGGAGAGGTGACGAAAAGGTCACAGTTTTGGTCCCTCCTCCTCCCTCACTACTGCTTTCTTCAAACCATGCCAGTTTGTACTTAGACCGTTCATCCCCCTCCTCTTCTCCTAGGAGAGACGCGTAAGAGCTGCATTTACTGGTGATGTTACTTTTGACAATTTCTTCGGTGGCTTGATCGAGGACGAGCCGAGCCGTTTCGGCGGCAATATTTACGGCGTTGACGATGGAGGAGGAGAGGGCGTCTTTGTTCTCTGGAACATTCTTGAATTTGGGGGCGTTCCTTAAATTTTGTGGGGGTGATGTTTTGCTGTTGTCGGTGCTTGGTTGGCTAAAATGTTCATGGTCTTGAGACGGCTCCGTTGAGCCTAGTAACTTTCCCATGGATAGAGGAGTGACGTTTGTGACGACTTTTGAACTTGTTTTTCTTGATAGGGGAAGGTAATTAATGCTGTGATCTGCCCGTTGTTTGGAACGTGATCAAAATGGATTTAGAATATCTTCACAACGTGTCCAATCTTTCTTGAGCGACCACGAAAGGATTCCACGACAAGGCGAAGCAGCATCGACGGGGTTCAACTCGAATTCAGCTCGCAGAAGTCGTGAAGAACAACACGCAATGATCGAAGCAGACAGGAGCGCAAGACGATGCATTAATCCAAAAAGAAACAATAGACAACACGGAAGTAAAAATGAACGGGCGAATCAAGTTAAATATGTCTGAATCAATTCAGAAATAACAATGCTCAATAATTTAATGGGATGCACAAGATTCAGATACACATCAACGATAAAATAAAGAGCGAAGAAGGTGAAAAGAAACATTTCACGAGTTAACTGACTTCGTGCACCCCGTCATCGACTCATGTAATACAAGTAACCCTTCGCCTGCTAACTCTCACCACTTTATGTGTCTATGGGGGGCTTTCGTTTCTTGATGTTTAGAGTACTTTAGGGCGTGTAGGCGGTACAGTGTGGCTGAGAGAGTCGTGAGAGGTAAGAGGTAGGAGGAGGCACTGCATCATGGTAGGGTGTTATGTTGTATCAAGGAATGAGGAATGGCGATGCACCTGGATGCACGATTCTCCGAAATGGGCCGGTCCAATTTGTGTAGTAATGATGTAATGTACTGTACCGTACCATACCTCTCTACGATAAAAGTTCAGGCGGACTAAGTCGTCTCGTGTCATTCCAAGGTCACAATGACTTCAATCTTGTAGGCACACAGACGTTTCGCATTTCGTGTTTTTGCCAACAAAAAATGGTATAAACGCATTGTGGATGAGTATAAGAAAGGGGAGTGCCTTGTTCGACTTGTACCACAAAATAAGTGTACTACCATACCATACCGTGCTCCTCCTATTGTACCTGTATTGTACCTTGATTCATTTGACCAATGTGCGGTCAGTTAAAATCTCACAGTGCTCACACTACATCATATAATATTATACCTAGTGTATCCTGTCAAAAATCATCTCAAATCATGCTTTGTGACCATTATGATGTGCACAACTAACAATGAAGGACGGGCAAACCAATCAAGTACGATTCGTATCCCAAAAATGTCGTCTCTTCTTTGGTCTCATATGCATGTCAATCATCGTCTACACAAAAATATCCAACGTCCAGGTGCCAAACAATGACATTAACAAATTCGACGCTTCAATCCGAGACGTTACACATAACTTCTCAAAGCATCCCAACCAGGCTCCACGCAATCAATGTCAAATCATTTACATCCTCGGAGTAGAAGGAGCCATCCACCACGGATTCACACCGATACTCCACTCACTCGCCCTCCATCAAATCGACTCCACCGGCCAGCCCCACGACGTCCAACTGCAACCGCGCGCCTTACGATCCGCTCTCTTCGGCCGCTTCCGCGAAAAAAGACCTTTGAACGACGCCTCCCTGATTCGAGACACGCTGACTGACCTCTGCCCCAACGACGGGAAACGACATGTCATCATCGAAGACTCCAGTTTTCCGTGCGGTCAAGAGGGCGATCCGCGTGGATACCGCTATCCGCGTCAGAGCGAATGGAGGAACATGACCATGCGTCAGATTGCCGAGTCGGAAGTGGCGATCAATCATCCTGTCAACTTGTATCAATTCGTGGAGTTGTATGGACCGTATGCGCAGATTCGATTTGTGGTACTGCACAGGCCGTTTTTGGACACAGTGGCGTCTCACATGGATTGGGATGGGGGGTGGGAGGGGCATTCTCATTTGATCAGGGGGTTTATGGTGTTGTTGAGAAGGTTTTTGGACGAGCGTGGCGTGGATGGTGTTTCTGGAGGAAATCTGTGGACTATTGTTTGTGTGGAACGATTGATGTCGAAGTTTTATCAATACCAAGGCGAACATGGGTCACAAGTTGATTATGAGGAATGGGACTTGGGACGTCGTCGTATTTTGTCGTATATAGCAGATTTTCTTGGATGGTCTCAGAGAGAGTGTGACGATTGCTTTGCTTCGTGGAGAGAGAGTTCTCGCAACAAGATCAGCTTGCTTGAGAGTGATAAAATTATGCCTCTGTTGGATCACATGAAAGAGATAGAAGGGATTTGGCCACCAATGCTCTTGAAGAGTTTTCCAGAGCAGCGCTGCAGTACATAAAACATGGCTTTTTGACTTGTTACATTCACCGTCATCATAGCAAGGGAAATCTTTCTAAGGTAATAATATTAACATGACATTTATAATATTGCATTATGAGAGTTGATGGCTTTAAAGCATGAAAATATTCTAGAACGATACCTTGACTTTATGCTCGGGCGGGAAGTTCTTGACACACATGAAGCATATGTGTCACTTCATTATTGGGATTTGTGAGAGGATATGAGCACATAAAAGTCAAAATCTCTCTTCCATTCACATCATAGTACACGTTCACCGAACACGCAGAAATGCCCTGAGCAACCGAGAAAAAGTCATGAACAGGCAAGCCACCTCGATATCCTGCGTGGGAGTCTGTTCGCTCACCATGGAGTACGGTCAAAGACTTGCCCTCGACGTCTAGCTGGGTGTATCCTGTGACTCGGGTCCATGCTTCATTGACGCTTACAATGGCAAATGGCTCTCTGGCTAATGTGATTACCCGTGCTTCATCCGAGTTTGGAATAAGCGCCTGAAAAAAGGAGTAACAGTGCGAATACGTGAGAAGATGCAACGTGACAAAGCAGATTTATTGCCCTGACGATATTTTATTAGCACTCAACGCACCATCTCTAAACTGTTCGGAATGATCTGAGCCATCCCCTCGTTCCCACTAGCATGCTCCAACTGTTGACAGAACCCCATGGCATCAAATATCATTTCTACACTCTTCAAACGGTTATTCGTCGAAAAGCAAGCACGTAGCATCCCAGGCATGACACACTCAGCAAGAGCCCCGCACCATACCGCATCCAACGATCGAAAAGTGAATGGGCACATTAGTACATCATCTGTCATCACCATGTCATCCTCGTTGATGTAATACGAGGCCTGTATTCCTCGGTATTTTTGGCGTGACGACTGGGAAGATGCCGTATCATTTTCAATGGTGATGATATTGCCACGATGTTTCGAATGGAAGTTGATATCACGTCCATTTTGCTTCCTGTCGTTGGGTCTGTTGGCAGGTAATTGAGACAATGTATCGCTGGTCGATGTCTTTGCTGTTTGTTGTTTGCTGTCACTGTGGGAATGACTAATATCTCCATTACTCGATGGATTTATTGTAGCCTTCCTTCCGATGCCAGCAAATGGTGGAAGTGGTATAGCTGGAGCCCGACTTAGCTGAGCGTGGCCATTCGGTAAAGTAGTAGCTGCCGCCACGGCCACGGCTGCGGTAACATTGTGCGATATCCCTCCAGATCGGGCAATGTTTGGAGGTAGCTTAGAAAAATCAATTTTCATAGCTCCATTTGCATCGGCGAAAGAGGTAGTGTTTGAACTGAGCTTGCTAGAGGTGTTCTTCTGCTCAGTCACTTGATTTCCTCGGTTGCTTGAGTCTAAAAAGTTGATGTCATCGTGCGATGAAGAATCTGTGCACATATGCTTCGTAACTACACAATGGTCAGAATCACCATCATGAGGTGAATCGCTCTCTGGACTGCTACCACCTGAATCTAAAAGTGGGTCTGGGAGCGAAGGGGCGTGATAGTCATGAAAATCATTGGAAGCTGAAGTTCGAGCTAGCTTTCTAGTGTCATTGCTGCTGCTCGAAGAGCTGACCTTCTTGGCGTTAACCATCGCCGTAGCTTTAAGCAGATGATCTTGCTTCTGCTGCCGATCCACCATCTTGTCTCTTGGACTGTGCACCCCTCCGTCAGTACCTGAACCAGCTGTCGATCCCGAGCTGGATGACAAGCTTGACACAGCATGTTGCAAACGACTATTCTGACGAATAATATTATGAGGCATGGTGGCATTACTGCTGCAACTCATGCGGACTCTTCCTGATATGGTGCGTTTGGAAGAATCTCGCGTCAAAAAGTCGTCTCGTTTGCGTTGAAGCCATCGTTGGTTGCGTGATCCGATCGTTTCTATCATTACGGACATGCTGGCTGAATCCCCGATCATGGCATTGATTCCCTTTAAAATGCGGCTTCCCTGAATTCATGCGATCAAAATGGAAATAAGTTGATGTACCTGCTAACAGAGTGTATCACCTTCAGTTCCCACTATGACGTATCTCACCTTTTCTATCTCACACCGTCTAAAACTTCGATAAGGCGTGACCGGCTGCTTCATCCAAAAGTCCTCTTCCAAAATGGTCTTCCACTTCATATCGTTACTCTCGTACTTGGCATGAAAACCTAAAAACGTTTGAATCACCTTTCGCCTTGCCTCCTGGATCTCCGCCAATTGCTGGACGGCAAGGCGCCGTTTACGAGTGTCCTCGCTCCGCTCGGCGTGAAGGCCATCGACAAGTTCTTTCAGTTTGTTGACGTAGGCCTTTTTTCGAAGGCGTGTACATCTTGCATGTTCTCTGTTGCGATCGCGGTTGGACTGGGCTTTTTGTTCGTCGGTCCTGGAGTGCTTATCGTCAACGTCGGGATAGTCTTGGATATCATAGGAGTGCTTGGGGTGTTTGAGATAGTTTTCGGCATCTTCCATTGCACTGTTGATAAGCGCTTTCGCCGAAGCTGACATTTTTGGAGACGTACTGTTCGGAAGCGGTGGATCGGGTTCGCTTGCAGCCTTCTTCTTTGAAGCTCTGGGACTTTTGTTTGGTACACAACTAGATTCCTTTTTGGTGGTCTTCCGTTTTCTACTCGCAGCGGGAGTTGCAGCGGCGGCGGCTTCAACTTGAAGAGCAGTTGGCGTTCCCGCAGCCATTGGAGGTACTGAAATGCCGCCAATGTCGGAAACTGATTTGTTTCGAATGTGCGCATTTAAAACGGGCTGACCGCGGGCATTACACTGCGAGAATTCTCCATGATTGACTTCATTTCCCTGATGCAGAGATTGGTTCTTAACAAAATCGGACGACGCGCTCAGTTGGCTCGTATACTCTTGCTGGACCACGGCATTGGAATCATTGCGATATGAAGTGAATAGGTTCTGTTTCAAATGCTGCTGTTGGGTTGTTTGCATCTGGGCGTCTGCAACTGCCCGTGCCAACAATTCTTGGTGATCGAATCCCATCAGTGTGCCTGATGGTAGATGACTTGTGTTAAATAGTGAAGATTGATTAGGCGCAGCACTGAAGTAGAAAGGCTGCTGCTGCTGCTGCTGCTGCTGCTGCTGCTGTTGTTGTTGTTGTTGAAGCTGCTGATTTTGTTGTTGATGATAATGATTTTGTTGTTGTTGGCTCTGCTGCTGCTGCTGTATAGCTGCTACATCTGTTGTGAGAAGATGCCGGAGGAAGTTTTCATTATGGTTAATGGATGGACTCGGCCCACCATTTCCATTCGAACCACACGATTGAGGTCGTCCTTCCATGCTACTGTTGTATTGATAATTGGTCGATTGGTTCATTCTCGTCTGTTTGGTCTTTATTGCTGTGGAATTGAAATGCGAGCGGTTGTCCACTGTTCATGATGCAGTAATGATAGTATTGTCCCTTTGATCAATGATAATTTTTCGAATCGTCTGCTCTACATTCGTGTTACTTGGTATAATTCACTTTGTCACACTCCCTGATATATGTATCCCTCGGATGATGATGTCATGTTGAATGTTCAGTACATTGTTCTCGATCCACTCAGTTTCGAGCTGCCTGTAAGTTTTCTTTTTTTTCTCCTCTTTATTTCTGTTGGGATTGGTCTTATATTGCCTGTACAACAAATTTTAAATATGTAGATGCTATGTAGATGGTACGACACGATGTACCGCGGATTATTTTATTGGGTACCATACGTGTAACTCTTGGAGTTCTCTTTGAGGTTAATTTCTCGTGATCTTAACAATGTGACGTCATGAAAACTTTAGTTGATGTCATGAAACTCGTGCGTCTTTCAAACAAACAGTATACGTAAAGAGAGGAAATTAGTACGTACCATATCCCTAAGGGGAGGCGAAGGGAAATTTTGATGGAGTATTGACAATCTGTAAAACATTCCATTTTTCGCCAGCCCTCATTTGCCAGGGAAAATTACTTGTTGTGATGTCATCTTCCATGCGTTCATCATATTACCCCCAACCATAGAGCTCACAATTTGATAAAAGCTTGTATGACACAAGTGTTGAGAATGCTGGGGTGTAGTCAAAGAGGCGTACGCACCCACCGTTCCAAGATTCCGGATGATATGACACGAACAATAAATTCAGATGATGGACTTAAGGCTTTATCGTTTTTCCGGTACAATTCACAACTGTGGAGAATCCTTATACACTGCTCACGAAGATGCCAAGCTTTCTTTCGGGCCCGACACTGACCGATGGAATGGCATTAAATGGACGAGTGTCCCTACAAGGGGAGAAACGAGGGGGGAAATTCGGGTACAACTGTACCGATCAGGATTTTAGGGAAATTTACATAAAAAATGAAAACAGTCCAAATTGATACTTTCC
>JALLPD010000632.1:0-14991 GCA_036940065.1 Cyclotella cf. meneghiniana
ACAGTGGCATGGGGACTGAGTCCCTCGAAGTATGTCCAACAAGCTGTCAGGAATGGCAAGACTATTCTCAAGAATAATTTGGGTAAGAGATATTCCTTGCCCAAGAGGACTGAACCCATTCCCATGTGATTACACCCCCTATGAGGATGTTTCACTGCTGCTGGAACTATATGTTGCTAAGTTCTACATCCAGCTGATAGGTATCCTGAGATGGATGTGTGTGCTTGGGCAGATCGACAACTGCACCAAGGTTTCCATGCTGTATTTGTACTCTGTTATGCTGCGTGAGGAATACTTGGAGACAACACTACATGTGTTCTCTTTCCTGGAGTCAAAGTGAAATTCAGGGCTCACCTTTGACCCAATGGAGTCCAATGTGGTGAAATCCGACTTTTTGGAATATGATTGGCATGCGTTTTATGCCAGAGCAACCAAGGCGATACCCCCCAATGACCCCAAGCCCTTTGGAAAGGGTGTGCTCTGCATATTCATAGAGAGCAACCATGCTGATGACAAATTGAGCCAACTCTCAAGAACTGGGTTTGTCATCTTCCTCAACCACTGAATGATTTACTGGCTTCAAAGAAGCAGTCAGCAATTTAGGTCTCAGTGTTTGGCACTGAATTTTGTTTTCTCCAAAATGGCATTGAGAGTTTGTGTGGTGTTTGCTACAATCTCTACATGATGGGCATCCCAAAGGACAAGCCCTCATATGTCTACGGTGACAACATGTCTGTTGTTACCAATGCGAGCAGACCTGAGTCAATGCTCAAGAAGAAATCGAACTCGATCTGCTATCCTGCAGTAAGTGAGGCCGTTGCAATGAGTGAAGCCCTAATTGCCGACATCCCAACAAAGAAGAACCTGGCCTACTTGTTCACAAAGGTCCTGTGCGGGAAGAGTCGGCAGTTTCTTGGGGAACTGGATGCTCTGGGACATGTACCCCAGTAAGCAGTGCCAAGAGGTACTTGGAGCAGGATGGGGCTAATGACTGGCCCTTAATGAAGGCCCCCTGTGGCATTGCAAGTTGGTTGTAGACTTCATTGTGTTGCTTGAGTGTTTTAGCAAGCTTACCCAGGTGGATACCGTGACAAGCTCGAGGGGACTGATAAAGTACCCTGCAACAGAGAAAGTGGATCGGCGAGATATATTCATAGTTACGCAAGATACACACCGATCAGATGTCAGAACTGCTGACACGCCTCTGTATTTTTATAGAATATGTCTGATTTTGGGTTTTACGCATGGAGTATAAGTTCCACTGTTGTGTCACGTAGGTTGCGTACAATCGATTGTGAGTTGCAAAGACAAGTCGTTTATTATAATTCTATCAATACCACCTGTGCAACCAAAGTTGCACGGTGGGGCTACTGGCCATTGCTGCTTTTTACTAAGTACTCTTTTGTTCGCCATATCCGCGCTCCTCCGCCTCGATGTGGCTTCCGCCGAAACATATCAATTCATACACCATCAGGAGATGATGGAGGTGGCATTCCTGAAAGAGAGATGAGAATGGCCTTGGTATGGTAGGAGCGGAAGAACTGCCACTTTTATGGCAGTCATGCTATGTAGGTATTGTACGATACAATACTTCCCAATACCAGGTATGGTATTGTACGATATACAATAAAACTCCTGTGCAGCCAATTTGTGTCGTGTCAGAATTGATAGATCATAAAATATTATCATGTGATGGGCTGGAAGAAGGATGGACGCTGCATGGACGTGACAACAATATAATAGATTCCTAAATTTTCCTCCCGCCCGCCTCGCCATCACCGTCCCTCTCCACAACAGTATTGTATCAACCGCAAACACCTCCCCTCTCAACCGTTCCCTTCAAACCTCTCTGGCACCAAACACCAATCGCAACCAAAGAGACCATCATTATCCGAAAGAATGACAATAATGGATCCATCCGTAGCCCTACCCCTCTTGCTCGGCCTAAGTCGCAGCCGCCGCCCCGCGACACCACGACAAGACGAACCCGACGACCGCCCCCACGACGAGGAAAGCACCGACGAGCCCTCCTTCCCGAAACGATTGCATCGTCTTCTATCGCTCCCGCAACACGCCTCGGCCGTTCGATGGCAATCGCACGGCCGGGCCTTTCGAATCGTCGACGCGCAACGAGCGAGGGAGCTCCTGACCCGCGACGTCGCCACCGACGAGGAATTCGCGCGACGTCTCCTTCGCGAGGGATTTCGTAAGCTGTCGCGGGGAGCGGACGCGGGGTGTTTTTACAGGGAGGGATTCACGCGGCATGGCTGCGACGACGAAGGAGGCGGGGCGGGGGAACGAGTCGCTCCCGAGTCTTCGTCGTCGTCGTCTCGTTGTGAGTTCGAGAACGAAACGTTTCGAGAGGAAATTTATCAATTCTTAAATTTTACCTGCATCGCCGACGAGCGGATCGCACGACGATATTTGGAAATGAGCAATCGTAACGTCGAGATGGCCGTCACGTTGTTTTTAGAGCACGGCGGGGACTATGGTGCAGTTTTTACGAATCCAAATCACGACGGTCCCGTCGAACGGCGGGGAGAAAACGAGGAAGACGCGGAACCGGATTTTTATTCCATGCCCCCCCTTCCCGAGGCGCCTTTGCCCGTGGTCTTGTCGCCGGCGGGAAATATTGTGGCGGCGGCACTCCGAGAATATTGGGCGTTTCGGACCGTGAGGAGGGCGTTGTTGCGATGGATGCAAGCTCGATGGAAAATGATGCGGTCGGCGCAAACATCATCTTCGCTCGCTGCGAACGAAGCGAGCAAAAGAAAGCCATCCCCATCGGTCCGCGACAAACATCACGGCACCTCCCATTTCCTATTTCGATCGTTAATACATCCCTCCATGTCCGTTCGAAGAATCGCGGGAAGAATATTTATCCACAATCTCCATAAAGTGCAAGAGACAATCGCTCCCCATCGGAATGCCATGTGGGAAATGCAAGAGGCCTTGGTCATTCTCCTCCATCACGTCATGTTCGGAGAGGCTCCGTACGAACACAATTCGATCGAACGACATTTGCCAACAATACTCCATCCCTCCTCGCACGACCAAGCCGACCAAGGCGATCCGGCCGTACAACTCACGGCCATGTTGCTTTCTCTCGTTGCCGACGGAGGATACGGCAACGTTCTCGTCGCCGATCGCGTTCGGACGCTCGCTCGGAAGGCCGCCGCGGGGGAGGCGCCCGACGAAGAATCGACATCGTCGTCTCGCATACTGTTGGATGCTCGATTGCGAGAATCGACGCGTCGCAGCATCGAATCGTTCGTGGCCTCGGGGGGGTTGCGATGGGCGTGCGGGAGCATCGTGCGATTGGCTCGCATGTTGGTTCAGGGATCGGTCGAGGGGGACGTTGAATGCGGCGAGGACGAAGAAAGCGGGAGCGATGGAAGCGATGGTGCGAATCTTATCCGTAGAAAATCGAGGGGTGGGTGGAGGAACGGGGAGGTCGATAATGACACTCTTCAAACTCGTCTCGTTCTTTTGATCGACTTGGTCTATCGATTGGTGTTGTTTGGATCTGTTCCATCGGCGGTGGATAGAGAAGTAGCTCTGGCTTCGGTGCAGACATCGATGGAGGTGGGAGAGGACGACGCCGACAATGGCTTGACCCCCGCACCCAAGGCGGTCACGACAACCCCCAACGATGATGCAGAGAAGGACAAAAAGAGAAAAAGGAATCCCATGTTTCCGTTTTATGACGTCATGGCGAGGGCGGCGACGGCTGCGGCAGAGGGAGGGGAGACCTCGCGGGCGATGGCTCTTCGTCGGTCGATACGTGCGTCGTTTGTTTCAGGGGGTAATCTGTTGTCTCCCCCCCTGCCATCCGGCGGGGGTCGTGACAAGGACAAGGCAAGCAATGGCGTTGGAAACAACAGTTCCGGCGATGGAGGGGGCGACAAACATGTCAGCCCTGATGTAGCCGAGGAGAATCGTCAACGCCGAGAACGAAGAAAGGCCACCCTAGAGAGAATTCATCGTGTTTTTTGGACGACGACGCTGCCGGCGGCGGTGTGCATCGGCTGCTCTTCGTCTCTTTGGCACGCCGACGATGCCTTGGAGGCAGCGTGCAACGCATCGGGGGAAACATACCAAGGATACTTTAGTCCTCTCGCTTGCCTTATTGCTGCCTACGAAATCCTACGATCGCCCTCGGCTTCGCGGGGACGATTCGACGACGCCACCAACAAAGCGATTTCAATATTGTCGCGATTGGTTGATCCCGCCGCAGGACAGGCGTTGGTTACTTCCGACCCGGAGATACCATGGGGACTGGCTGCCTTGTTTGGCGATTGGGGCGAAAAGGGTGTCGGAGGAAAACCCACCACCGACAATTTGAGACGAACCCGTGATAGAGCATTATCACATGCCTCTCAAGAAAGCCATCAGTCGAAAGCACTTCCTTCAAGGTCAGCCGCTGTTTCTTCCGCAAGTATGGATGACGTTAGTCGTCCATCCAAACGACTGCGAAGTCGCAGAAGCCGAACGTCTTCCGTCCTTCTATCACTTCCGCATGCCTCGCGCGAAACACAAGACAGCGTGGGCGCCGCTTCAACCTTTGCTACTTCTGCAACGAGCAGCAATCTCTACTCGACCGCGAGATATCGATCTGCCGTGGAGTCTGCGATGCTCCGAGCGTCTGCCGGAGTCGCCGGGAGGCCCTCCGTGGCATCGGCTCTACGTGATGGATCCCTGAGCCGCATCATTGCCGCTGCAGAGGAGAGATCGGGTTTTGGAGAATTCAGCGGTGTGGTACCTCCACGAGCTGTCCTTGATACTCGATCTGCACGAGAGCACATCGAATGGAATGTAGCGAATGCTATGCCCGAGAGGGAGGATGAAGACGTAGATGGTGATGAAGTTATCATGATGGATGAGGACGACGACACTGAGTTTGAACAAGATCAGGAGGATGAGCCAGTGGTCGATATGGATGATATTCCAGATGGACCGGATGACCCAGAAGGTATGCAATGTTTCGAATGTGGATATTGTTCTCACAACGTTACTGATTATCAAGTTATCATTCAACTAACAGATGGCGGCGACGATGATGGGGACGATGACGATGGGGATGAAGGTCTGTTGATCATTCTCCAAGATATTTCGAAGAGTTCAACTTTGTAGAACTTACATTTCTTTTCATGTGTATCTATTGTTTTCAATATTAAAGGAGACGAAAATGGAGAGGACACAGACGATGGAGAAGACGATGATTTCTTTGATGACGCTGTCATTGTGATGGACCAAGTCACTGCTGCTTCTGGCAACGAGGATCGTGAGCATCACAGAAACAATCCTCATCGACAACAAGGCGCCAAAGGACCTGCCCGTACCGGTGGAACAAGTTCAGCATTTAAGAAAGAACACGAACAAGCTTACCTTCGTGCTGCTATGGAGATACTAAGTGCTCAATACTTAGGAGGCAGGGAGAGCAATAATTTGAATTCGCCGCCTCCTCGTGCAAAATGTGTCAATGCACATTCCATCTTTTCGCAACCTCCAGCATCATTTCCATCACCATTGCTTACTATCGATGCGGAGCACTCTCTACTCCAGAGCATGTGTGACATTGTCAAGCCTCCCCGTAAGCCTCTAAACCTCAAAATATTTATGAGGCGAGCGCCTACCCAAGAGGAATTCTTTCGAGGAGCACTCTCTCGCAACCCGATAAATCTCTCTTCGTTAAAAGCAAGTGCATCTGGTGGAGATGATCGTACTAGTAGTGACGAACCAACCTTTGGTGATCTCAGGAAGTACATTGCGAAGGATCTTCAAATGGAGGAGTCAGCAGAATTGCTCGAATTGCTGGTTGCTTCTGTAAGTAAAAGCTGTTTGATTACGAACACTGTTGCCGACTCAAGCATTTGACATTCTCGATGTATTCTCTTTCATGCAATTCAGAAAATCATCGATGTGAATATTAAATTACGGGTCTGCCAGCAGGTAAGTTTAACGACGAATATTGTCCATTTCACAACATGAATCGTACTAACTAACATATTGCATTAACAGGTTTTATGGAAGAAATATGTGTTGGAAAATTCGACCAGCGTGTCCTCAATGATTTCTGGAGCTGGTCCAGGTCATCAAATGATCAATACTGGTTCCGGTCTTTCAATGATCTTTAGTAGCAATAGTCTCGGTGGAAGGCTGAGAGGATCGGGTGCAGACGAGCTGGACGTTACCCAGCTTCCCCCCATGGTTGTCACTTACCGACTTGCTGGTGTAGACGGAGAAGCGACCGAAGATAAAGTTGAAGTGGAGGACCTTGAGGATCCGGAAGCTCCTGTTGTTACTTCGCCCAGAGCTTTAGAACAAAAGATGGAAAAGGAATTCGGCATAACAAGAAGTTTGGCAAGTAGCGGTGGCATTTCAATAATTTTGGCTTCCGTCCAGTCTTTCATTGATGAAGTTACAACACAAATTCGTCGGGACGAGATTCCTTGGAAAAGGGGCAAACTCTCGACCACAGATGAAAATTCGATGCGAGTGAAGTTTGCGAAAAGCCCACCATGTCCTGGTTTAACTATTCTTCGGCATTGTGCTAACCTAACGGAAAATCGCAAGAAGCTCTTGTCCGCAAGGGCACCGACGATATTGCTACGCATGCTTTTAGATGTACTGAATGCGATGAACAGATCTCCAGCTCCCAGTCGTCGGACGCTCACGCTCGATGGGAAATCTACTGATTCGATGGATGTCGATGAAACTCCGACCACCAGAGATGTCGCAGTGGGATCTAGTTCTTCTACGGAAAGCAATCCAACTACGAATGTCTTGCAGGAGATCATTGAGATGCTGGCATCCGATATTTCATTAGAAGTCACTGATGAAGCGTCAGGCAGCGTTCTCAAGTCACACTCTTTTGTGAACACGGCGCAGACGGAACTTGATAAGAGCGGAGGCAACGACGATCACGGCACTCTTCCTCTCGTCTTAAATTCTTTACGCTCAGCGAATCTTAGTCCACCTCTCCGAAAGGTCATTTCCAAGCTGCTGCCTTTCCTTACTGTAAGGTTCAAATTCTTCACGTTTAGTTGTGTTTTGAACAGACATCTTATTCTTCATTGCATTCAATGCTAATCAGTATGGTCAAATAGATCAATCCGATGAACTGGCGTCATTTTTCATTCGCTACGTTAAGATGGATTCGTTGGGAGCATCAGATTCTGATCACGATTCCATCATGATGAATACATTCGTGGAAACAGCAATTAACCTCCCTCCTGTTCCTGTCTGCGACAACTTGAGACGAGCATTGATAGCAAATGGTTTTGTAGACAAGGTGAAATCTTTCATAATGCTACAGGCTCCTCATCAACCCCCACCGTGGTCCCCGGCTCTTTATCCAAAGTCACTGTCCCTGAACAAGCCAAGCGAGAACTCTTCCTCTGAATTGAAAGAACTATGGAGGAAATACTTCGACCGACCTGGCTTGGCTACAGCAATCAAGATACTAATTGGTTTATGTTCGAAACATAATGCAACACAAGTCATGCTGTCCGAAGAGCTAGTCGGTGATCAAATGACAGATCTGCCAACTCTGTGCCACTGGGTTGAAAGTACATCAGACAATGAATCCTTTGGTATTAAGACGAATGGGCTTGGTATTCTAGCGGAGGTAAGAGTGCCTTGTGTAGACATCTTGTTTTGTATATAAAGAAAACGCAACTGACGTGAATCATGCAACGTCTCAATATCACAGACACTACTCGATGCACTAAAAGAAGGAAATGACCAGACGACCGAAAAGATTGGTACCATTCGCAAGAAGACACGTGACAGAAAACGCGAAATTGCAGAAGAACGACGAAATAGAGCTCTCGTTGGAATGAGCGCATTTGGCACTCTCGCTGGTGCTGCTGTACCCGAGAAAAGATTACCTTTAAATTCCTCTAGCATTGCTGGAGAAACGGCAGAAAATAGGTCAACTTCTATGCTCGCCTCTATGTTTGGTCTAGCCGCTTTTTCGACTGCATCTCTTTTACAGTCTTCACAGAGAACATCTCGTGCGACTGCCAAAGCATCTGACACAGACAACAAGAACCAGCCATCCTGGATGGCAGAGGTAAACTGACAGTAGTACTCGCTACCATGAATGTCATTTTAATTCTTATCATCCTTCTTTTCTTGTTCTCTGTCAGATGGAAGCAATGGAAGAGGAATCTGGTTTGACCTGTGCTGTTTGTCAAGAAGGCAGGACTCTTCAACCTTCAGAACTACTTGGATTATATGCTTATATGAAAAAAGTCGCTATTCAATCCAGCCAAGGTGGTGGCAAGGGTGACATAGATGGCACAGTCATGTTAATGTCACTCCCTCTCTCTTGCCCCCGAAGTCTCATTGGGTCTCAAAGCGAATCCTTTTTTCAAAGAGCCAAAGTTGCAGCAAGTGCTCTTCATGGAACTTCTCAGGCATTGGCGGCCATGGCTGCTGCAACCGCTACCATCTCCAGCACCTCGGGCACCAGCAGAACATATTATATCACAACAGTGTCAGCGGGAAATGCCATTCATTGTAGCTGTCATGCGAAAGCGAAGGCAGCAGATCGGTCACATCCCAAAGCGCCAAAATCTGAATGGGAAGGAGCAAGTCTGAGAAACTCACGGGTGACATGTAATGTGATATTGCCGTTGGTTTCGTCGAAGACTTCAAACGTCCCTCTAATCGCTGTTGAAAACGCATTGGGAGAGGTTGCCACAATTCAAACGACCATCCTTGGCGTTCGACCCAAGTCCATGTTGTGGAATGTATTGCATGACGTTCGTCTTCTTCTTTTGAGGATGGCTTATGGGGAAGCACTGAATGCCGATTGTGGCGGCGGATCATCTTCGTCTAACTTCTTGTTGGTGTTGTATCAGCTCTATACAGCAGATATGTTCTCAAGGAACGCGGAGCTTGATGACTCACAAGTTTCGAAGCATGCACGTGGATTGTCTTCGGGGTTTCTTGCTGCTGTCGATATCGTTGATGCTGTAGACTTTGACCGTGAAGACACTCGATCAAAACGACTGGAAAGAGGAGTTGCCGATGCTGCACCTATGGCTGCTCTTTGCTCTATCCTCTTTTTTAATTCAGGTGACGACACTGCTCCTGGTACGATTGCCCACGATCTCACGGACACAGATCGGAAAATTCCACCACCCAACCGACAGTGGGAGTTATACAAGACCAAATTTCTAGCTGGTCTCATAAGATGTGCTGGGCGCAGGCACTCACTTGGTGTTCACGACAGTGGTTGTATTACAGCTCGTGGTATTTCAACTGGAAGCAGGAAGAACATTGAGCGAGCACGTTCGTATATGGATTGGGCAGTTGGTGATGAAGGGCCAACAAATACTTTTGTTTCAAAGAAAACGACAAAAAGTGGAGCGATCCTAGAACACTATGCCGGCTCATTGCGCCCAATGATTACACTATTCGCGATATTGAACGCCATATCAAAGGAATTCGTCATTAACGACACTGACGAAAACACCCTGGGCGCATCAGAGCGTTTAGCTTCCAGCTTAGAATCATGCCACAAGGCAATTTGTATCCAGGATTTACTGGACGTGGCGGAAATAACCGTGGATCATGATATCATTTGTAAATACTTCGAGAAGGGACTCTTTACTTAGTTTGAATGTTGCCTTTCTCTGTGATGTGAATATGTGCAAATCGATTGACGGGAGATAGGCATAAATGATAAACAACACATATTATTTTGTATTCATTAAAATTTCAATCATGGAATGACTGGTCACTTGTGCCTATCCTATACGACCTTTTCAAATCACACTGAGTAAACCTGGACCACAAATGAGTCTCTCGTGTCCACTTTATTGTCTGCAAAGCAACATCAAGAATGAAGGAGCAAAGCCTAATACTTGATCCTCCTACGCTTAAGAGAGTTATCCGCTGTTGTGACGATTTGGGTTTCTTCTCGAATTGCAAATGCCACGATGATAGCTGCTCCGTTTCTATGGATGGGTCATTGGACAAAGCGAACAATAATGGGAGCACCGCAGCAGAAGTGGCAACCAAGTATAGCGCGACGAAGGGACTGCAGGTTTTAAAGGAAAATCTATGCTGCAAAATCGACAAAGCCTACAAGGAATCTGAATCGCGATTACGATCTACGACATTACTTCAAAAGTATGCGACGACGAAACTGTCCGAGCCCTTGCTCGACAAACCTCAATCTGCGTTGCGATGGTGCACGCTCGTTGTTGGTTTCGAACTTTGCACGAGCTGTGCAAAGACACATGATGAGGGGAGTATTGACATTGCGAAGCAAGAATCAGTTGGCTATATTGAGCAACAAAAAGACGACACTCCTTCTTCAAGTGCTAAATCTACCACAGCTCTTGTGGTTTACAGCGTATCAATATCAATGTTGATCATCTGGAGCTTCTTTGGAATTTACCAAGGCATGCATGGTGGGTGAGCATTTCAACGAGATAGCATGTGACCTCATCTCGAAGGAGGGAAAAAAATGATTTCATTTATGAGCAATATTATGTGTGACCTGCTCCTTGTTATAACAAAAGCCAATATGGTAACTTTCATTGGCAATTAAGGACGCAAGAGTAAAGTCAACATCCACTAAAGATCTTAATTGCAGAGTTTTATCCCCTCAGTCTGCATGTAACGCTGTAATCACACATCAATAAATTCCCTATTTCACCCTGCCACCATTGTATGTTCACCTTTTTAAAGTCAGGCGATAAGTTCCTACCTTGAGAAGTGTACCATACCACCATACCACGCATATCAAAAAAAGCTGCAACAACTGCAACCACATAAGAGACAAGTGACACCCTCCTTCCCATCCCTCCCCAAACTCTCCTTCCCCTTTCAAAACCCCCACCCAAAGCAAGCCCTACTTCGCAGACTTTTCGGCAAGCATCCAACTCCCACCGACCTCACCGCACGACAAATCCCAACCGGGCCACGGCAAAACGGCCATCATCGCCGGAGCCACCAGGTACATCGGTCGAGCCGTCGTACGCGAATGCGTCTCACGAGCATATCACACCGTCTCTCTTGTACGGAATGTCACCTCCGTCTCCTTCGACGAGTCACTCTCCGGAAGTTTCATAGTGAAATGCAACGCCACCGACGACGCCGAGGTGCACTCCGTCTTAGCCCAAATCGCCGCCGGTCGACATTTGCTCGCCTCCGACTACGACCGCGCCGCTGACTCCTCGCCCCGCGCGCCACCCCTCGATCTGCTCGTCTCCTGTCTCGCCTCTTCCTCCGGCATAGAATTCTCTGTCTACTCCGTTTTTCAAATCGGATATCGGGACAATTCGAATCAATCATGAAGGGGAACAGCTATGTTTTGTTCGGGGATGGGGAGGTGACGAGGTGCAATCCCATCAGCGAGGAGGATTTGGCGGTGTACATGTGCGATTGTGCGCTGGAGGAGTATAAGGAGGAGAGGTGGGGACAGATTTTGAATGTGGGTGGACCGGATGGGCCTTTGACGAATCGAATGTTGGGAGAGGTAGGGTCTTGTTTTGGTTTGGTGCCTTGAGTTTGATTGCAGTGTTTGTCATCGTCGTCGTCGTCGTTGTTGTTGTTGTCGTTTGTCAAAGTGCAGCCCGGATCTCACGAAAGCAATCACAACCCTCAACCTCTACACAATCAACTCAACGCATGCAGATGATGTTCCGTGCCATCAACAAACCACCCAAATTTGTCTATGTTCCCACCCAAGTATTTGACATATCCATATCCCTCATAAAATTCATCGCCAAGAATTTTCCATCGCAGAAATGGGAGGATGTTTTGGAAACTGCCATGATTGGGAAGTATTATGCCGTGGAGGATATGTTGACGACGGATGCGAGGGATAAGTTTGGTAGGGTTAGGATGATGGACCATTTCGAGAAGGTTCGTTTCTGAGGAATGTTTATTTTTTTCCTGTTTATCATCATGGTGATATCATTGAAATGCTGATTTGTGTGTGTGTGTGTATGTTATTGCGGCAGATTGCAAGAGAAGGGCAAGATCCATTCACACCAGTGTGAGTAGAAATGCTTTTTCACCGTGTGATGTGGCAAATCTTACTACTCGCACATTCCATCCTCACCCGCCGTAAAACATGCACCTCACACACTCCGCTTCCTGCAGTCGAGCAACAGCCTTCATTTCCAAAACACTCGAGGCATTGCCCGTCGTATCCGTGTCCATACCTATTGGGTTGGGATTGGCTTCCAAGCCAGATATTGTGGGGAATGCCGTAGCTTCCAGTCCGTTGGCGAATGTGCCTCTTTTGGTGGCTTCTTTGCTGGGCGGCGAAAATGGAGGAGTTTTCTTTTAAAGGTTGAATCATGTTCATATTAGTGAGTGGGATTTCGTTGACTTGGAGGAGATATGTATGGTATGGATGCAATGCCCGGGAATACGTGAGATACTACGGGAAAGATTCAACAAGTGACCCAGTTCGCAAGAAGTGCAACGGTTTATTGATCCGTACAAGAAAATAAGAGATACTTTGAAACGTTCACGTATGTCTCACGAGGAAATGCACATAGAGAAGTTCGATGAATTCAGAATGGTGGCGCATGTAACTTTCTTCAATTAAAATACTAAACTTTACTAGAGATGCTTATACGTACTATAAACCGATGTTTCGTCATCTTTTTGAAGAGCTGTTTAGATGGAAGATTTAAGAAACATTTTGTCAAAAGCTATGCTCGAGTTGTTGGAAAGGTTGACTCGAGAACCTTCCTAAACGAAGATAGATGGCAGAGCAGGTTCATTACCTGGGATTACAGGACCATTGCTCCCAGGAGAGTTTTTTGTTTTGTCATCCTACCTCTTACGCCCTTAAGTCCTGAAGTAAATAACAGCCACAGATGTATTGATCTGATTTTGATCATACTATTGACACATCATGTTTTTATTACAGTAGGCCTCGATGTTATGTTATTGTCTCTCGGAACAAATTGGAAGTCAGAAAGGCTGTTTCCTCTGCCTCTGGAGCGTCACTTTTTCCCAACACAAACTCACATCAAACTCCAACATTTTGTATTCCAAACACGAAAGACTTAGTAGACGAATGTTGTACACTTCCGTAATGCGTTAATGGATTTCCCCAACACCACATCATTTTCAGGTGGTCATTCGCCTTCATCCTCGATTTTGCGTGAGAACTAACCCCTGACTTTTCAGCACTAACACAAACAATGAACGGACCAAGTCTAAAAACAACAATCCCTGCCCATTTATTATTCAACACATTGTATGTTTGGGGTCACATGACCTCGAGTGAGTACCGTAGGATCTAGAAGATCAGGAGCGGAGTGTACAAAATGTCTCACCCTCTTTTCGAAAGCAAGAACTGAATTTTACATATATTATTTATAGAAAACATGAATACCAGTGAAAACTATACTGCTTCCGCTTTTGAGGACTCGTTTACAACGAATAATGAGAGCGACAAAACCTATGCTGATTTCTCCGCATTGTTGTTGTCCATATACCTCAAGTCATTATTATTCATCTCTGCTGTTCTCCTTCCATCAAAATATTGTTCAGCACACAAAAACGAACTTGCAAGAGCAGCAACACATACAAATATCACCTGTGATCAAGTATCGAAAATCATCTGTCTTCATATTCACCGCACCGTCGAATACCCTCTCACTGATGTTGACAGACGAAAGACGCAGCAACAGGGGCATAGGCATGTCCCATTACTCCATAGCACCATTACCAAAATCATCTTCGTCTATGTATCCTTCTTCCAGGAATCCTCATTCTTTACAAAAAGTTCAGATGAATGATATGCCATTTCTCCAGTCTCCGGCATCTTATACCAAGCCGGCTAGTTACACAAGATGGCACGGCTACACCTGCTCCCATGACAAGGAGATTGAATCCTCATTCCGACGCTCACTCTCTTCAATCCACGAAGACCGCCACTTAAGAAGAATGCATAAATCAAGGTCTTCTTCAGTTAGTGATCTCTGTGACAGCAGCAGTAGAAGCGATGCTCATTCAAGTCAAGGCAAGGGACAAGCCTCTGAATTGTCGCATTGTCAAGCTAGGAAAGCAGCCATGGAGGCGAAAGAAAAGAATGAGTTTCTTGTTCAGGGTATTCTAAGGACTTCTAGTGAGTTTTATTTAAGTTCGTGTTAATCTTTGTAGCTCACAGATTGGACCCTCCAGTCATGAAGAAACTCACACCTACTTCTTCTCTAAAATATATGAAGAGACAGATTACATCCTCCAAGATCAACCAACTTTCCAGACTAGTCCAAGAGTGTCCTTTGCCCAGCACAAAGACGGCATCCTCAAGCGCTGTGTGTCATACTACTCTCTTGACTCTTTGTCCCCAGATTTGTGCAATACCTCTTCCACTTGTTCTTCTGGATGCACCACCAGTTTTGTTAACTATTCAAGTCTTGCAGAACGATCCTCTCTAAATTGTAAAACCAGGAATCGCGAGTCAATGATTCAGAGCAGCCAAAAAATTGATTTGACCACTCCAGGCCAATCAGCCTGTTCACAGCCAACTCATCGAGAAAAAAATTGCATGCTTAACCTGAGACAGCAGCAGCAAGACCAGAGGAAAGCTAACCCACCTACACCACTGGTGCATCCTCCGTTCTCCCGAAGACAACGATCACAAGACGACTTCTTCCAAGTTACTGGAAAATATCACCACCCTCTTGATAAGAATCAAATGGCAAATGAACCAAACGGAATGCAGACTACTTCACGATATGTCTTGGGGGAAACGGTTCGTTCTGCATCGGACATGTCTATTGAACAATGTCCCCAAAAAGCTGCTGAAATGGCTTCCTTCTTAAAGAATTACGATTTTGCATTCATTAAACGTAGCAATGGATCTTGGACGTATGCTATTTTGGTGTGTCGGGTATTCCTTGCAAGTGGTAATAACCAGAAGAATTCACGGGAAGAAGGAATGTTGTTCGTAGTTAGTGACAAGGGCTGCATCAAAATGATTAGGAAGCCATACTGGGC
>JALLPD010000633.1:0-14993 GCA_036940065.1 Cyclotella cf. meneghiniana
GCCTTTGGGAAGTTCCAGTTGGAAGCTCCTAGAGCTTACAAGTGTAAGCAGATTCGTGGCCTGTCAGAACTGTGGTAAGGTATGCAGATTCAAGGCCTGGCAATGCAAGAAACACAAAGGGGAATTACACAGAGGATGCACTGATAATGTAGATGGGGACAATACAAAGAATAGTAACTCCAACAAGACATAAAATTTCTGTGGCATGAAAGGACATAAGGAGACAGAATGTTACAAGAAGTTTTGCGAGAAGGCTCCCGCATGGTACAAGGAGAAAAGTGAAAAGACTGAGTCATCGTCATTGAATGTGGTGGTGTCATTGACATCATTTAATCCCAAGACATCGGGAGTTGATGTAACATTGCCTAAAGCAGGATGCAAAGACACTCTGGCAATATTGCGCAAAGAAGACATGTTGATTTGTGACACAGGTGCAAGTATGCATGTGACATGGGGTACCAATGGCGCCAAGAACGTGTGGGATACAAAAATGTATAGTCTTGGGCATACAGATGGGGCAATGGAGTCTACTGCTGTTATTGACATCCCAGATGTTTTTGTGACAAAAATAGCAACAAGGGAATGCAGGCAGTACTTAAGGACTGCAGTTACAGTGTGGGACAAAACTTTGACCTCCTTAACATGTCAAACCTATGGCACATGCAAGGCTGGAAGATCACATCTGGCAATAAGTCATTGATTCGTATTGAAAATGGCATGGGAGGAGGCATAAATTTTTGATATAGTGGTGCCCACAGAAGAAGTGGCAGTATATGCATGCAAGTTTATGTGCACCGATGAAATTACTGCCTCAAGTACCAAATGTGGGACAGGCTTAACATCAATAAGGTCCATTGTCTGTTGGGTCATCGAAACAAAGACTCCATGTGAAAGACTGCAAGGGAGGTTGATGGGTATTGGCACGGGGAACAGTACAGACATGTGAGCACTGCGCTAAATCGAAGGCCAAACAGAAAAAATTAATAAAGGAGTCAGTGGCAAAGAAATCTGATGTATTGGGTTGCAGACTATATTTAGATTTGTTGAAGACAAGTTTACACAGCCTGTTCTTATACGAAAACTCATGAAGGAGTATAAACCACCTGAGGGTCCTGTGTCCAAGACACCTGCGGTGGCCGGTTAGGTACTTGTAAAATGTGACAGAGAAGGAATGTTAGCAATGGATCTTATTATGATGTACAGGTCAGCTACTGCAACATGCATATTTATGATGCAATGGTCATGTCTCGATATTTTCAATGCTGTGCAAGGACTAGCTAGGCACATGGCTGCACCTAGGTAGGCTCATGTCCGCGCACTAGTGACACTCATAAAGTACATCACTCACACACAAAATAGGGGTCTGGTACTAACACCAAAGGGGCTATGGAGTCCTGGACTCAAGTTCAAGATACATGGTCGGTCAAACTTTAACTATGCTACAAGCCTAGATAACTGCAGGAGCATATCAGGGAGAGAGTATTCATGAATGACACTCCAATTTATGTTTTAATGGTACAATAAAAAACTTGAACAACAATTTTCTTCCACATGGAAGTGAAATGTATCATATGTTGACATGGCAAATTCATTCCGTATCTTGGTGATGATTTGAGAAAGGTTGGAAGAAAATTCAGGATTCACCAGAGGGAAAACCGCGATTCAAAATATGGCATATTCACCAATTATTATTGGTTGTAACTTCAATATCGTTTTGGCCAATAGAGGGTTAACATGTTGAAAATTAACATTGTACTATCCTTGACAAACTGACAATTATGCAGAAGTCACATTTTTCACTTTTTCCCAATATTGCTCTATAAGGACAATTGTCTTCTCGATTACGTTATCTTGCTGACTTTTGTCTTCTTGATAAGGACCTCTATTTTGCATTTCCCCCTATGAATTTTTTGCAATCCTCCCTGATGCACTCATGATTCGTCACATTTTTCTCCAGCATCTTGCTGTCAGGAAGGCAGCAATCATGGTCGTCTGAGTTGACCAATAGAAAAAAATATGGAGTGATGTGTGGGTCTAGTAAGGCCACTTTTTTGTGAGGAATTGATTTAGACCATCAGGTGACCAATTGGGGGAGTGCTAGGGGGTGAATATGAGTGATTCTGTTAACATGTTGACGATTGTCCACATGTTCCTCAACATTTCAACAAGTGTCTGCTTGTTCCTTAAGAGAGAGGGCGAAGACCACTCTTTTGAGGTGATGGCCAGACAAAGCACGCGAAGAACAAATGAATGGCTGGTGAGAGAGTGCTGCCAATCAGCAGCCTTTCGCCACCTCCTCATTCTGCCTTCGGAGCGCCGGCAACGACGATGGTGCCACAGCAGGGTTGCTGCAATTAGTAGAATAGTTTTTGTCACTGCATCGCCGTGCCAACGAAACAAACACCGACGACCGCAACAACTAAGGACGCACACGCAATGAACATGAGCGGCTTCGGCGATTTCTTCCTGAACGCGGTGGCGGCGGCGGGCGGAGCAACAGGCACGCCCACGCCACAGCAAGCCACGACGGTAGCGACGCCGCACGACGACAACCACCAAGACGAGCAACCGTGGAACGAAGCACCTGAACTGACGTACTACGCCGTCACCCACGCCGAGGCGGGCGCGGCGACGGGCGAAGCAAGGGAAGCACCGGCAACGCCAGCGGGGTTGGGCATCGCACGAGCAGAGTGGCTTCGAGAAGAAGATGTGGCCGTGGGGGCCACGGATGAAGGTCGCCCAAGCTTGCCGAGGACACCAGCTACACCCAGGCAAGAGGAGGGACCGATGGAGACAGGACAGGGAGCGAGCGCAACGGCTCGAATTGCGTCAGCGTTCAGACAACTGAGTAGGAGGCAGATCTCGCCGGCCCAGACGGGTAAGGAACTCACCTGGCAACAACGGGCCGGGCCAACGTCAACAATATCGGATCGGTTTCGAGATGAAGTGCTGGAGGGAGGTCCGCAGCTCCACATTTTTGTCTACATGATGGAGGAGTCGCCATTTTTGCAGGTGATGCACTTGATAGCGCGTTTCTTCGACATTGAGGCCGGGGTGGACGTCAACAACAAAACCTTCGGCTTTGTCGACCGCACGCGATACCGTGAGCCTTACCCGGTGATTCTGCCGGTGCAAAATGCGTGGCGGTGGGGTGAGGTAACGGTATGTCTCGAGAGAGACAAGGCAAAGAGCTTCTACGAAGGAGCCACCACTACGAAGATGTGCTGGGTACCAGGGGACGACGCGCTACGACAGAGCGTGTATCTCCCACGACTCTTATACCTCCCGAGCGTTCTCGGGCGATTCGTGGTCAACAAAAAATGCACTCCGTGGGAGTTGCTCAGCGAGGTCGAACGTCTGATTGCAGACAACACGGCAGGCATCACAGTTGAAAACTCCGAGTTGATACGGGAGTGGTGTCTAGCAGCCGGCCAGACAACGACGCAAACAAGGTGCGCACCGGCGGTAGTATTGAAAGTGAATGCGGTACATTCAGACGACGAGAGGTTCGCCTACTGGGCTTACCACAGGCTTAGCGCCACCTTAGGGCGACCTGAGCCCGAATCACCCAGAGCCAGCACAGGGCAGACGATGTCGTTGGGGCAGAGCGCAGAGGCAATCCAACGGATGGCAGAGGCAGTACATCGGCTGTCCGAGAAGCATGCAATGGGATCCGAGCTGAGCCAACCGGCAGGAAGCGGGCTGAAGGGCGATACCGCCCAATTCTCAGTCTACAAACTTGCGGCTTTGATGGGGTGGTGTGGAATAGTTCGGGAGAGCGAAGTACCGCCCGTGTGGCCACTTCTCCTCGGATCGAAGGAAGTCGAGGACCACCGCCTCAATATAATGAAGGGCATACGTTTATTCTGCAGGCGTTGGAACGTCGAGTTTGACGAAGGGGTATTCCTCAGGGAAAAGACCGTCAAAGCATTGGTAGAAATGAAGCCCAACCCAGACGAGGGTATCCCGTCCTTCGAGTCAGCGGCAAAATCTCTCTCGATCCTTGCATGCAGACCAAACACAGCGTCCGAAATAGAGCTCGAGCGCACACGAGAACAAGCGGAGAAGGACACGAAGAAAACAAGGTCCCTCGGCGAGGCGCTCCAGCTCGAAGCAGGGGATGTGCGCGCACCAGCGGATAACTTCCACGACCTCCGGCTTAACATTGGCATGTTTGCAGGGCTTCTCGAAGTGCTTTATGGAGAGAAGTGTGATTTCTTTAGGCGCGTGTTTGATGTCTACCAGGTCATGACGCACCCGGCAGTGTCAGCCATGAAAGGGAAGTTCACTCCTCTCCTCTGCAGACAAATCACATGGGCAATCCATGACGACAAGAGTAGCTTCTTTCACCAACGCCTACACCCAGATGATTTTAAAGGGGCATCAATGCCCACGTTCCCTACCTCCCTCTTGGATGATATTATTCCCAACGTACGGTTTCAGAATGGAATTCATCGGTCCACATTCCCTGAGGCCTGGGTACCCACGCCAATAATGCCGCCGCTCCTAGCAACGCCCGTGCCTAGGGGGCCAAACCCTTTCCAAGGAGGCTCCAGCCGGACAGGCGGGATACGCCAAGGAAGGGAGTGGTACTCCCGGCTGGGACATATGCACTCATGGATACGAGAATGCATGCGCCTGTTCCATGAGAAGTTTCAAGGGAGGGTGATGTTGGGCAGAATCATGAGTGCGGGGAATGTGTCGTGGGAGAAGCTACCAGTGTTGGATAAATACATCAATCAACAAGAGAGGAAGAACTATTTGTGCTACAATCATGTACTTGGGATATGTGGGCACCGCAACTGTCGTTTCCAGCATGCCACTGCAGCTGAGATTCCAAATGACTTTGCACATCAGCTATGTGCCACACTTTGGCCGGGGATGGATTATATTTTGCGAACAGAAAACCCAGCGCCGCTTCCTGTCGGGTCGGGCAGACGTGGGAGCACGGGGGGTACCTCAGGCGGAAGTGGGGCCATGACACAGGCAAAACATGGGAGACAAGGGACGGACAACACCGCAAGGACTCCGAAACAGGCCAAAACGGATGCGTGACAGCACGCATGCTCGGGTGATGTGGGAGGGTGCCAACGGACGGACCAGCATCACAACCGGGCAGCACCCAGGGGAACTCGAATGGGAATATCAGGGCGAACGGAAAAAACAGCAGCGAGGATAGTACAGGGCCACACGACTGGGCTGGGGGGCAAGGCCATCCGAGGGAAGCAATTACAGGTGGCAACGGAAGGGATTTCGGTGGGCAAGTGGAAGGAATCACGCGGGCGAGAACTGCTCTATCAGGGCCAAGGTAAGCGTAGTTGTTGGGATAACGAGGCGACAGCCACAGCGGAACCAGGAGATGGAGGTCAGGGGAAGGAAGACATTGGAGACGCAGCATCAAACGGATACGAGGGTGGACGGGGACAGGCACTGGCAGAGCGGGAGGACTGGCATGACGGCACGGTACGCCTGGGACACGGTGCGGCGGCGGCTACCGAGACAACGACCCCGATAGCCACAGATGGGGGTAAGCCACAACAAGGGGGCAGGCACCTAAAGGGCCATGGACACGGATCCCCGATGGGACCACCAATGGGGGCGAGTATGGAACCGCAGGACCCAGGCATCATGGATGCCCCCGGATTGAAACCACCACGGCTGGCGGCAGGCAACAGAGTGACCGGAACAAACAAAGCACGACACCGCATCGAAAACAAACGACGACGTCGCTGTCGAGAGACAGGACAGGAACGGCAATCATATTGGTCAAAGCACAAAGGCACAGCTCAGGCACCGGAGGCGGTGCGGACCCCGTTATCATCATGGCGTAACGAAATGTGCCCCAGAGGGCTAGCCTTGCATCATCCGGCGGCAGAAACACTCTTGACATACGCAACACAGGGCTGTCCTGTCAACACACGACAACCATGGAAGTTGGAGTGGATAGAGGAAGCCATCCGTCAGGGGCCACACGTGTTGGCACTAGTACCGGAGGCAATAACACAACATGCGATGGAAGTCAGAGAAAAAATAAGGAAGGGGCAGGCAAAGGTAGTGGACTGGACAGAGCTACAGAAACATGGAGTACCAGCACAACTCAAGGTGTCCCCGTTGGCTATGATACCACATAAATCTAAGCAATTCCGGGCAATATTGGATCTGTCCTTTGGCGTAAAGTTAACAAGCGGGGAGCAAGTACCGTCCGTTAATGAAACTACAACACTACAAGCCCCGTCAGGTGCCATCAACCAACTGGGGCACTCGCTACTCCGCATCATTCATGCATACGCAGAGGCGTCAGAGGACGACAAAGTTTTCTCGGTGAAGTACGATATTAAGGATGGGTTTTGGCGACTCGACTGCCAAGAAGGGGAGGAATGGAATTTCTCGTACGCGCTGCCACAGGAGCTGGGGAAGCCGGTGCAGCTAGTTGTTCTGACATCACTACAAATGGGCTGGGTGGAGTCCCCACCGTTTTTCTGTGCAGCATCGGAGACAGCGCGGGACGTAAGCACCCAGTACATTGAAAGACCAGTGGGGGCCCTACAACCCCACAAATTCATCACGTGCAACAACTCCCAAAGAAGAAGAGCGACGACAAGCTGAGATATTTTGTGGACGTGTACGTTGATGACTTTATCCCCTTAGCCATCGCCACATCGCAAGAACAACTTGAGCACATGGCAACGGCGGTCTTAACGGGGATCCACGACGTCTTCACGGCTAACGAGGTCACAACAGAAGACTCGATCTCATATAAGAAACTGTGCAAGGGGGATGGAAAATGGGCTTTGCAGCACGACCTCTTGGGGTTCAAATTCAATGGCAGTCTCGGCCCTAAAACCATGCAACTGGGCAGAACAAAACGGGACTTCCTTCTTCTTCTCCTAAAAAAATGGATATCAACAGCACGACGGAGTGGTGCACCCATCCCGTTCCCTGAATTCGAGTCGACAATTTTGAAACTGCGGCATGCCTTTATCGCCATCCCAGCGGGGAGGGGACTCTTTTCACCCTGCAACCGGGTCCTTGCCATTCGCCCACGGGCTGTGTCGCTAGCCAGGAACAAAGAGTTGCTAAACTCCATCAGTGCCTGTCGCACATTACTACGGGAAGCCACAGAGAATCCCACGCCGTGCCGGGAACTGGTGAAGGACTGGCCGGACTATGTGGGAGTGAAGGATGCGTCAAAATACGGCGTGGGTGGAGTTATTGTGGGTGAGGGAAAAGCATGCACACCGACTGTATTTCGTGTGCAGTGGCCACTGGATATCCAACAGAATCTCATCTCCCTGGATAACCCGCAGGGAACCCTGATGAATTCCGACCTAGAAATGGCTGGGCTCCTCACGCTGTGGCTGGTGATGGAGGAGGTGTGCGCGTTCCAGCCGGCAGACCACGTCGCCCTCTTCAGCGACAACTCCCCAACGGTACACTGGGTATGGCGATTGGCGTCCAAGCGATCCCGGGTGGCTGAACACCTCATCCAGGCACTGGCACTGCGCCTCAAAACAAACCGTGTCTCTCCCCTTACCCCACTACACATTGCGGGTCGGCAAAACATGATGACAGATATACCATCCAGGTCATTCGGGAGCGAGCCCAAGTGGTTTTGTGCCAGTGATGATGATTTGCTAACGATGTTTAACGATTTGTTTCCTCTCCCGGCACAGCAATCCTGGACAGTCTTCCAGTTGTCCAACAATCTTTTTATGAGAGTTCTTTCCGTGTTGCGGACAGCGGATTTTTTGCTGGACGAGTGGCGTCGACTACCACCTGCAGGCAAACTTCGTGGCAAAATTGGAAAGCGTACTGCTTCCCTCTGGGAGTGGACCCTTTCTTACAGGGTACCCCACACAATCAAAAGTGCCGGGTCCTCATGGGATTTGCTGGAGCAGTCCGAGCGGGTTGCTACGGTCGACGCCGCCAAGTCAGAAGTGGAACAGTCGTTACGGCACTCACGGCCGTTGGTAAGATGATATCCCTGGACTTCGGGATGGATCCCACAAAAGGAGTCGGCCAGAAGGACTTCCTCCCATGCCTAGCTCAAATGGTTGAGGGCTTTGCGAAGGAAGATCCGCCGACAATGAAGAAGCTACCTGTTGAGGTAGATGTACCGGAATTCTTGGTCAAGCGAGGCCGCGCGACGGGGGCAGCGGCACTAGCAACTGCGGTTGGAGATTTAACCCTAATTGCTTTTTACTACCTCCTCCGGGTGGGAGAATATACGGTCAAGGGTAGTCGGAACGATTCAAAACAGACAGTACAGTTCAAATTGGAGGATGTCACTTTCTTCAAGCGGACCGAGCAAGGGCAGTTACGGCAGGTGGCACGCAACGCTGCCGACCACGTCGTGGCAACAGCAGATGGGGCAACCCTGAAGTTAGATAATCAGAAAAATGGACACAAAGGAGTGTGCATACATCACGAAGCAAACGGCGACTCGGTGCTGTGCCCTGTGAGGGCCTTGGGGCGCCGCTACTGTCACATCCGGCAGCATGCAGGCGGTGAGTATAAGACATACTTGTCGGCGTATTGGGACGACGACACAGTACGCCGGGATGTCACCGACAAAGACATTAGCCGTGCACTCAAAGTGGCTGCGGCCACCCTTGACTACCCTCATACCCGCGGGGTACCCCTAGAGAGAGTCGATACACACTCGCTGCGTGGCGGGGGCGCGAACGCACTATCACTAAATGGATACACCGACACACAAATCCAGAAATTGGGACGTTGGCGAGGGGAAACGTTCAAAGAGTACATGCAAGAGGAGTTAGCAAGTTTCTCCGTGGGAATGTCGAAATCTATGAAAAAATGTTTAGGGTACGTGAATGTGTCCGGGGGGGTGTTTCACATGCTGCCGGAGGACGCTCTACCACCACTTCAGTAAGGACGGTCGCGGAGGGATAGCAGGAGTCTGGCCGGCGGAGAATGACAGTGAAATCCAGGTGGAGGACATTCGAGACCCACTACCAGACTCACTCCGGGGCAGGGCGACCACTACAAGACGACAGGTTGGAGGTCACGAGGGACTCCAGGTGCCCGCCTGATACAGCGTTCACCTGTCTTCCTTGTGGGGTGGGAGACGCCCCCCACCAGCCTTTTTCTGTGGCTCTTCCATTTATCCCTCACTACTCGTGAGGCAAGGTGGGCGACACAAAATCACCACAAAAAAGGGGGATTTGTGGGGGGTAGGGGTGTGACTAAGTAGTCTAACCCTGCTGTAGTTTTTTGGCAACACACGTAGTAGTACATGTTCGTATCCAGCATCGTAGTCACCGGCTGAGGAGTGAAGAACCCAGGCCCAGTGCATACACTTGGTTGACATGGTATTTGATTTTGGATGATTTTTCGTCCGTTTCCTACGGACGACGTAAAGACGTATTGCTTCTTCTCACGGCACAGTCCTAACAATTTGTTAGGGTCTTCCACAGGTCTCTTACAATGAGCGCCTTACTGCGCATAAAGATGAAGCATGCTATTTGACTGATGAGGACAAAGCCCTCTAATATCCATCATAATCACGGGGTCGTCACGGTGCTCTGCTGAAAAGTAGTAATAGTCGCCCTCTGCTGATTATGCTCTATCATCTGCCTTTAATGGCATACCTTCCACTTCTGTTGATTCTTCTATCGGCCTCCTCTTTTTCTCGCGTCAACGCTCTTCTGGGCATATTCCCCGTCTCGAGAACGCATTTCACAACGAAGAACATGTCCGCCTATTTCACAGCACATAAACTTCATGACGTCTCGTCCCGATCCGAATCGCACTCTCTCACAAGGAGCAATCCCCCATTTCGCCTCGGATATGCCTCTGACATGGAAGGTCACTGGTCCTATTTCCTCGAATACGTCCGAAGAAGCAACGTTCTCGACTGGGAAGAAACGGACAACGATCGAACCATTCCCACATCGTTCCATCGTTTAACTCTCCGTCCCAACACGCACTTTGTCTACGGAGGCGACTCCGTCGACAAGGGTCCCGGCGACATTCGATTGTGTCGTGTTTTGGTGGGTCTCAAACGACGATTTCCGAATCGTGTGCATTTGCTGGTGGGCAATCGCGATTTGAACAAGTTGAGATTCCACAGTGAGTTGTCGGAGGAAGATTTGAAGTTGGGGGTGGACGAGGTAGAGAGACCATTTTGGGATGGGAATGCCCCGAGTTTCAAGGAGTATGTAATGAGGAAGGACAATGATGGAATGACTGTAGAAAAAATGAATATCAAGGTAGAGAGGTTAAAGTGGATGTTGGAACATACCTTGGGCTGTCCGGAAACTTTTGAGTTTCGTAGAGAGGAGGTGGGGATATTGCGTCAAATTTATGGATGTTATCCTGTTGACTATACAATGAGAAACGATATTGATGCCACTGTTCTTTCGGCAGAATGGAAACTAGATGAAAGTATCGAAGTTACTGATGAGCAAGTGGTGGAGAGTTTTGAGTATGAAATCAACCATCCTGAGGGTTCACTTCGTCAATATTTGAAACATGCGTCTATTGCTGCAATTGTTGGTAATACCATCTTCGTGCATGGAGCTATCGACCCACTAACAATGAAGTATGTTCCTTCATTATCATCCAAGTTCGAACTTCCCACGTCTGTTCCACCATCTATCTTGTCGATGTCATCTAAGACACCCAATGAATTAAGCGAAAATGATGGAACAATCATTGAAAATGTTCATGAATGGGTAGAAGCGCTGAATGATTACCTACAACGTGGCCTCAATGACTTTGAAACCCGTCCCCATTGGAATGCAGATCGAACATCTCGTGGAGGCGAAGCCCTCCTAGCAATACAAAATAGACCTGCTATGTGGGGTAGATCAGTGGTGTGCAATTCGTACGGGGATGGAGGCGTGATTTCCACATCGAGTTCCGAACTGCAGCAAAGGGATGCATTGCACACTTCTATAGTAGATTCAAATCCATTAGTATTTGAAGGCGTCGCCAGCAATGTACTCGACCCAAGGCCGGCCCGTTGGTTGCTCAACCACGGTATACGACGGATAGTGGTTGGTCACAAACCCACGGGAGATTGCCCTTCAGTTCTATCGGCGACATATACTGGGGTGGAGGTGGTTTCCGCTGATACCTCATACTCTTATCGGAAAGACCTTGATTCTGCGTGTAAATTTGGGAACTGTCGTGGGAGTGCCATTTCTGTTGTTGAGATTGTAGGATCCGAGCACGCCAATTGGCTGGAAACCTCTGGCGGCCTTGCTTGTGGCACGGAATACGTCAACAGATTTCCATTGCTTCGTAGAGGTGATGGCAAGATTGAAGCAGAAAGGGATTCAGATATTTTGGGGGACACGAATTTGGGAAAGAAATTACTTGATGGTTGGTGGGTCAAGGCGGCGATTCCTCCAGATCATTATCATTTATGTCGAGGTTATGGCAGAGTTGTCGAATACCAGATTCGTTCAAAGAAAGATGTGAGCAGGCAGTTGGACGATCTGTGAACAAATTCAGTCGCATGTGGACATATCGTTGAAGTATAGATGTTTCGCGTCTCTCAATTGACTGTACTAAATGTATACTAGTTTTTGACCACTGATAATGTAACGCGTAATCGCAGCTCTGTCCATTTGCAACTGCATTTCTGAAATTGACCCAAAATGTATCATTATTTGATCTTACAAAACGACAAGTCGTGGCGAATCAATTGAAGAGAACATCTGGCATTCACGCCATCTAAGCTATCCTGACATTGGGTCCCTTTTGATCTCCTCTCCAATTCTGCAAGGCAAGAGCAATCGATTTGATTCCAGTCTCAAAGGGTACCGATTCCATGCTTGTCGAGTTCAGCATCCATCCAATAGTGTGGCAACCAGAAACCAACACAAACAATACAGCGAATAGCTTAAACAGTGTCTCTAAGCCACCAATGCACAACGCAACGATTATCATCACAGCTGCGTGGGAAATTTGATACAAAATGCATTCCAGTTGGTGGGATTCTATTTTCACAAATTGTGACATCCAAGCTTTGTCGCCAGCAGTGCCAGCCACTGTTCGCTTGTCCCACTCAGCCAAAATTTCATTTTTCTCCTTGTAGTTCTCCATCATGAATCGCTTGGGATCCTTCGCATTTTGGGCGATGTTCATGTTCATTCGTTTCAGGTGAATGTAGATATCAACTGGACTGCCGCCTATACCTTGATTCAGTGTGTATATATCTGGAATGACACGGTCTGGTGAAAGTAAGCTGCAGTTCAACAGCTTGCCGTCGCGGATAAAAACCACGCAAACTGAAACTACAGGCCCTTGGCAGTCTCGGACTTGTTGCATGAGCGTCATTGAGCCTTTATATCTCGGTGTGAGGACATAGTCAAATGGTTTGTACTTTTGATCAATGCAGAATTGACGGCAGGCTGCGACATATTCCATGTCCTTAGGTCCAAAGTCGACAACGACCCCTGGATGATGTTCGAACATGAGTGCGACATTATCAGGTGGTGAGAAGTAAACATCTCACAACGTTGGTTTCTTTGCTCGGTTGAGCAGGAAGCGACAAGATTCAAAAATTCATACCTTCGGGGCTTAGGAAAAGCATTCGGCGTTCTTTTGCACTGTGGAAATCGTGCAGGTTTCGTACGATCATGGGTGCGTCTCTGTGAAAAGATCTCCATACGAAGATGTCGTGACAAACTAGTTTTCGGTACCAGCCAATGAGCGGCATAAACTGAATCAACGCCTCGCACACGAATCCCACTCTAATCCGCTCGCATGACTTAACAACGAGACACCTTGAGAATCCAACAAACATTCCCACCATCCAATCGATGCGAGAACCGTGGTTTGATAACATTAAAGAATTTTTTGTCTTTGCTTCTTCCAACAGACTGACGTCATTGCAGTAGATTTTCGAACCTGAAATTACCATAGGCATAAAAAACACGACCGGCGTAGTCCAATTGATGATGACAGTTGTGATGGCCAAGTACAGTTTGTTGGGAATGATTCGAATCTCGCGCAATAGGAATACAGGTATGCCAAAGAAGAAAAGATCGAACATAACATTCAAACAAAGCAATGCCACTGAAAAGTGGCAATATATCATTACTGCAGCAGTTTTGAGTGCTCCGGCATTCTCGACGAGTTGCCGTTTCTTGGCGTATGCATCGTAGATTGGCGCCTCAGCCAGCAAAGTTGTTTGGGATCTGTGCACTGCCATATTATCTGCCGCGTCGTAAAGAATTGATTGCCTCCGAAAGTGAGACAGGAGATCGATCTTATAAAATCTATTAGTCAAATGAAATTTCAAATTTTTATTGTCACAGACAAAGGGCCAGAAGCGTCTGAAAAGATATTGACAGAATAATCAGAACTCAAGCAATCGCATGTAGGTGCCAAAAAAGACCGAAAGATGTCAAACGACATTAAAGATGAAAATTTAGTGCACATCATCAAACAGGCCGTTTTGAGAATCGGTTAATGCATATCGTTCACTCCAATCCACCCCTTTCAAGCGCCAATTCTGTACGCTCACGATAGTTTCGAGGATCCGCACTAATGTGTTTACAACAAGGTATATGAATCTGTTGATTTCATCAGTTTATAGGAATGGTTATTGCATTGCGCAAGATGAGATGCCAGTATAAATACCGTCAACGCATGCATTATGCAACCGGACCGAAAAAACTCACGGCGCCACACGTCAAATTAAAATTTGTGCCGTATGATAGACCACCCTAATACTAGATTGTTGTTTTGGGACACCCAAAGACAAGACTTCCAATCCGTTAGGTACACACTACGTGGAAACTCCTTCTCTATCCTTTCTTTTGTTTTTCTCTGCTGAAAACGTTGTTTGATGTTGTCGCGACCAATATTTGTTACTACAGTGTAACTAACTTAATAAATCAACCATATCTTCGTTTGAACGAGAATGACGTGGAGAACTTCGTGGTGAGACGGACGGCGACGATGCAGCCGAAGGGATTTCTACCTGCACCTCATAATCAGTGATCCTTAATGCTCTTTGCCCTGGTCTTACATACCCCTGAGACCTATAGTAAATTCAAGTTCACCAACCAGACATTCGGTTTTTCACCAGCGATAGAAAAACATAATCACAATTTAAGGACACATGAAATGAGGTCATAGGATTGCGAACTATCCCAATAAAAGTGAAACTTACCGAATAATTTCTTCCTCGTCGTAGCACTTATGATAACATAAATAAATCATTGATGAACTGAACAAGAAGATAAACATCCCCATGGCCCCAAATGCACTTTCTTTTGTAATTTCTTGATTAGTTGCATTGATCCCTTGAATGTACAGTGGTTGTTTTGATATCATCGTCCCTACAAAAAACTGGCATAGTGTGATCGATGCACGATGAGAATGATTGTGCCGTAGTTACGTGGTTGCAATTCATGTTTTAACAAGGAAACCGTAACACATGAAACGGATCAGCTGTCTAGGCGCTTTCGGCTCTGCTGATTGCACAGTGTACACGATGACATTTGCGCATCCCACCCAACATAGGCGTCTCGGAAGTTGACGCAAACCGCGCATTTCTAAAAGGATGGAAAGAGTATATAACCAACTCACCGTAAACAACGCGCCCGTAAACGAATACAACGCACAGAAACGTGATAGGCAGTCCAGCCGCGAGGCCAGCCCTGCGCATACGCCTCTAGAAAGGAATGCTATACTGTGTCGTGTTCGAGCCATTGTTATGTACACTCGTTGCTCAAAGGAACGGGGGGCCATTGTTTGGTTGATTCTCGTACGGTAAGTATGGTATAGAATGGTCGTCTACCTCATGGTCGTGCGTTGGATGCAGTGCTCGTGGTCTCAAACTTCGCTCGTGTGACCTGCAATGAAGGTAGGTATAGTACGGTACCTCTCTAGATAGTGGGTGACTACCTTAATCGTTCCAGGTGTTCAGATGTTCAAATATCCAGTCCCAGATGTATACTTTAGAACTGATTTGGGACACTTTTTTAAAAATGACTACCACAATTACTTTT
>JALLPD010000634.1:2665-15308 GCA_036940065.1 Cyclotella cf. meneghiniana
TGCTCTAGTAGTCTTTTTAATCTAGTGCACACCTAGGCAACATGTTAACTCTGCTGGATGGAGCGGAATATGCCCATGTCAACTGGGAACAAGGCCTCAGTGATGTGTCTGGTTTTTTGTGACTACATTTAGAAAGACATGTGTCAGGCTCATGAATAAGACTCACAACAACTGCTGAGTGCATAACTCACAGGGCTATCAATTGATAGTGTTCTGCCAAAAAAAGGATGTAAGTAGGGACCCTATATTTAATGGTCATGGTGAAGAGTGGGGAATAATGTGAAATAATGGGCTTATTTCTACTGTATGAAAATGCTGCTGCCACACAATATTAAATTTTGTATGTAGCACCATCATGGCATGATGTTCCTCTATGAGCATGTGTGAAGTTTCTACATACCACTGGTACACTATGAGGTGAATTTTTGGATCTTGTATCTTTCAACCTTCAACCAAAATGTCTTTTGTGCTTCTCCTTTGTGACAAAATGAAAGTATTTCAATTTAATTTTTTAGTAAATAGAAGTAAATAAAATGCATACTACTCTTGGCCGCAGATACTTGGCCTTTGTCAATCCTATAATTTGCTTTCTGAGCATACATGTTTTGCACTTAACTATATCAATGCATAAAATTACAATGTTTTGAAGCAGAGCATTTGAATAAAAATGTGACAGGTATCCAGCAGCATTGATCTTTCATCTTCTAAAAGGAAAACCATATATTGGCAATGCAAGCTTTCAACACAAGGCTAAAAGTCTTCCGAGTGCTGCCATCACACTTTCACGGTGGTATGAGTACAGACACAAAAATGTAATTGCATCACATGTGTGTAGAGAGGATAGCTGTCATGGTTCAATATTCCATGGAATATGGCTCCCCAATGTTTGAAACTTAGAGAGGATAAGAAACCATCTATTGAAAATGGCTGTTTGAAAATGACTTGTTGAAACTGGCATGTTACATATACTCACTACACTATTAACATTGTTTCAAGCAGAGAGAGTATTGTCTATGCCATGTGGAAGTCATGGTGGAAAAAAGTAGAGTTTATGCCATCTAATCAATCAGACATACCATACAGGACTCACTGCGATCCGACCGGATTTGTAAGTGTCATCCATAAAGAGTCCCAGCCTCATCAAATGAGTTCTTGACATATCAAATCAAAGAACCAAACACTGAAACAAGAACTCTGCCATCACTCTGGAGGAACCGAGATATTGCCAAACTTTAGGTATATACAAAGCATAGGAATCTGTATGCTTAACAGTACTGGTTCCTACTAGCACGCAACATTGTTTATGATCATAACATGTCAGTTGTATCCAATATGTTTCCTACTAGCAATGCAAGATTTTTTATGATCAGAACATGTCAGTTGTATCAAATATTATATTAAATACATGTACATTTTATTTTTGGTGTCCGGCTGGAACAATTTTTGTCATGTTCATCATGGTTCAAAGGTTCATTTGCCTGATGACTGGATGACATCACTTTTTTTACTATTTCCTCTGTTGAAAATCCTCTTGCAAATTGGAATGCAAAAACTGTCAGATGTGCTTGGATTTACATTTGGCTTGACTGTAAAAGATACAAACCACAGCACTAAAAACAAGCAATATGTCAATTCAGGAAGCGATGACATTATTTGGTTGAATTTTTGCATGCGGGTGAAAAAAACAGTGTTAAAGCCACTCTAATGGCTGTCTGCTGTAAGATGTCTATCTGTTCAAATGTCCAAATAACCAGTTCCAAATGTCGAATTTCAAAATGATTTGGAAGCGTATTCGAAGGGCCTTTCTTAATTTTGTGCCATAATCCTAATCATTCCAAACTCTCTTTTCTTAGCAAATAAATGGATATTTTGACAAAACTGGGATGAAAAATACGGCGCAATTATATTTCATGTCGCAATCTTTCCTAAGAATATGGCACACTACAGGATTCGATACTCCGCTCTTGTCTGTCCAACACCCTGATCACAAATGAATGGCTGTCGAGGTTGCATCTTTGAATATTTGAATATTTGAAATGAATTTGGAGTAGAACCAAAATTTGGACAAAATAAGCCATGTCCGGACAAGCTGCTGTTTTTCCAAGATTTAGGAAAAAAACACAGAAATTGAGTTTTGGAATGGATTTGAAAGCGATTTGGCATTTCCAAATATTTGGTTCTTTGGACATTTGAACAGATAAAGAATTTCTGCAGGAAGCTAATGGGTGCCAGCTGTAATTTGTGTATCTGTTCACATCACTAAATAACCGAATATTTGGTTCTTCCAAATCATCCCTTCCAAATATTCAAATGTGTGTTTTTTCTTCCAAACAAAAATTTGAAAAAAGCCATCATGTCCGGCATTTTTTGTCTTGATTACTTTTATACTCCTACCCCTGCCAAATAACCTTATATCCATATATTGCATGCATTTTCATGCATTTGATGACCGGACTGCACAATCCACCATTCAAGGTCATTCATTTTTCTGGACCGGAGGGATTGTTGGCCGTGAAATGTATAATGCACCATATTTTTTGGAGTGTCAGTCTTGAAATGCATAACTTCGCCATACTTTTTGGCAACAATTTGCCAAAATAACCATTAATTTGCTGAAAAAGGCAGTTTGGAGGGATTTGGAAGAAAAACAATTACAGCATGAAATTAAGAGAGGCTGTTCCAAATCGCCGCCAAATTCGTTCCAAACAAAAATTTGGAATTGGATATTTGAACATCTGAGCAGATAGACGAATTACGGCATGCCCTGCCAGGCGCCATCAAGCGCCCGCAGCAGACCACCATCCATCAATGTTGCATCAAACATGCCACAAACACAACACACCCCGCATCAACCGCTACTGAACCCGACCTCCGTCTCGCTCTCCCTCGCCCCGCCCCGCAGCCCGCCCACCGAAAGCTGGATACATGACTTGCATCGCCACTGCTTCCGCGATGTATTACGATGGAATCAAGACGAGATGGGACGACTCCTTTCCAAGACCGACGCCCATCGTGACATCGATGATGTCATGCTCCGATCGCATCAACTCTTGTCGCGAGTGCTTCATGCCGCGGTGCGGAGAGAAGAGAGAACGAGAGCGTGGAGACACCGTAATGGCAGGGGAGATTGTCGTTGTGGTTCTTGTCATCGTCATCATCATCATTATCATCAGTATAGGACATTGTTGCCAAATCAATTGACGCGTTTTATCGGATCGATTCTGCCTTTGCATTGGCAGCATGATTTCAGAGATTCGGGTCAGTCCTTAGTACACGTATGTAGTGGCCGGTACCATTGACACGCCGCAGAGGGGATGGGCATGCATCGTCCACCATCAACCTGCTCTCTTTTGCACCACCCGGCAACTCATTCTCTCCTCCCCTCTCCCTCCTTCGTTCTTTTCTAGGAAAATTCCGATGGGTTGCAGACGGCCTCGTCAAACTCACCTGTCCCCTCATTGCCGTCGGTCGATGGAAGGAAATTCGACAGTTCATCGACTTGAGTCGTCCTCCCGTGGAAATAATATCGTCCACTTTGTCTTTTTCTTCTTCTCCGGATGGAAACGACCCTCTCGAAACGAACGCACATGGCACCGCGGACCACACAAACAACAGCGAGAAGAAGAAAGAGATAAAGAAAACAAGATGGAGGAGAGAACGAATTCGATACGGCGAGCATGACATGCAATACATCGATCTCTATTGGCCAAACATAAAACGAGGAAACACGAACGATCCCCATCCGGCCAATCATGATACCAGTAATGACCACAAAGATACACAAACCGATCCCACCGCCGTCATCATCAAAGGAACCGTCTTCTTCGTTCACGGGGGAGCATGGGGATCCGGACATCCGTGGATGTATCGTCTCGTGGCGCCCATTTTTTTAGAATACGGTTTTGTCGTTGCAATTGTGGGTTATCGGACGTATCCCGATGCGAGGGTCGTGACGCACGATTTGGAGGGCGGTGCCGGAAGTGACAGTCAATTGTGTGATGTGAAGAGCGCTTGGGGGGCGTTGCATACTGTCATGGGACAGATTAGGGATTTGTACAAGGATTGCGACGGATGGGTGGGAAATGTGCTCATGGGTCATTCGTCGGGGGCGCACGTCGCATTGCTGATGCTTGTGGATATGATTGGAGAGCGATTGCAAGACAATGCCGACCATGAAATCAAACGACTTTATCCTGACTTGTTCATCGGACTCTCTGGCCCCTACGACATTTCCGACCATTTCCATTTCGAAGCCGGAAGGGGGGTCGAACAAATATCACCCATGAAGGCCATTTGTGGCGGAACCCGGGACAATTTCTCCATTGCAAGTCCCGTATCGCGATTGATGAAACGGATTTCGACGGGGTCGCACCCTCGTACCATCCAGGAATGCACGCCTCCCTTACTATTCCTTCATGGAATGGAAGACTCCACTGTTCCGTTCACTGCCACGGCGGATGCGGCGCGCGCATTGCGAAGTTGCGGGGTGGTGGATTGTGAGGAAGTTTATTTGGAGAAGTGCGGACATCAAGATGTGGTGATGCATTTTATGATTGGTGGTGCTGCAAGAGATGGGACGATGGAATATCTTTTGCGTGGTCGGAGTAAGAAGAGGGAAATGAATCTCGGTCATCAAAGAATGGAAGTTAAGAGTAGACTGTGAAATCGACGATTCAACTTATGCTTAAGCAGGTTTGAAATCATGTGTTACTCTGTTAGTGTGGAATTCGTAACCCCTCTCAAGATCATCTTGAATTTGAACTACATTTGCCTAATTGCTATAATTTATGAGGATTCTTCTGTGAATTATGAATGTTCTGTCGCTGGGGTATTCATATGGACGTAGACGAGGATATTGAATGCTACGAAGATTTCCGATTCAAAAAAACATTTCTGACACATACTCTGACTGCAATTGGTATCAATATTAGTGATACAGTAATGACAGCGAGAGAAAGAACGAATACGATGCTACCACCCTTTTGTTTGTCCGTGATGCCATTGGCCAAGCCCGTCATTTCAGAACTGTTTATCATTGGTCCAAGGTATGATGTGGCTACAATTTCAGGAATGGCATCCACAAATGTCCCGTTGTTGAATGCATTGAGCAGTATTTGGAGTATACCGCTGCGAACCTCGGATATTCGCACGCTAACCGAAGTGACGAGCATTTTTGAATTTACCACCGCGCATCCTTCGGCATGATGTGCATTGGCATCACAGTAAGCTTTTCATAGTATGGCGAGTACCGCAAAATGGAAATATATTGTGTTAGATCATGCAATTTAGTGATGACCGAGTATTTGAGAAAAAATGACTCACTTATGGACGAAGTTTTAGCATCCGGAGGATAACAAACTTTGAACACACCACCCGATGGAGGGATGACTTCGTCTCGTCGTAGATTCCACGTTTGTTGCTGTTCCGCCGAACAGCTAAGAACTGCTGCTGCAACATAACTTAGGATCCGATCCTGAATGTCACCAATTATCGAATCGATATCGGCCGTATACTCTATTCCATAGACAAAGGCGAGAGAGAATTCTTGCGCATCATCTGTCACGTTGAGGCAAGTAGTTTCATAAGAGGCGCGAGACTGTGATGAATTGTGGTTTCCGATAGCATCATTCAAAGACGTTCGCTCCCGAGGAGAAAACATGAAATACTTGTCTTTCCAGTTCATCCTTACCTGATAAATACGAACAAGAAAAGTTGAGAGAGATGCACAATATGTTCATAACGTATGTATCAGAACCACAAGTACATCGACACTTGTGTCTCTACTCACTTTATTGGACGGTGCAAGTGATGCTGATGGCGACAAGGTTGGAATATTGGTTTGGGAATGCCTGCTACTTTGGTTGGGAGTCATTGATTCACTTGGTATCGCAGGAACTGAAGAGACAGATGACAGTCGCGGGGATCCACTTCGACTTGGACTGCTTGACAAACTTGGGGTTCGGCTTATCGTTGATTCTTTTTGCGTAGGTTTCTTTGCAGGTGAGGGTGCCGACGAAAGCGATGGACTAGTAGACTTAGAGGGTGTTGAGCTTTTGGATGGCGTGGCACTTTTGCTCGGATTGCTTGACAACGTTGGTGCCGGGCTGATCGTCTTTCCGATTGGCTTAGGACTTACTGAAGGAGGAGATGCAGACGATGGCTTCGAACTTTTGGATGGTGCGGCACTTCTGCTCGGATTGCTTGATAAAGTTGGTGCCGGGCTGATCGTCTTTCCGATTGGCTTAGGACTTACTGAAGGAGGAGATGCAGACGATGGCTTCGAACTTTTGGATGGTGCGGCACTTCTGCTCGGATTGCTTGATAAAGTTGGTGCCGGGCTGATCGTCTTTCCGATTGGCTTAGGACTTACTGAAGGAGGAGATGCAGACGTTGGCTTAGAACTTTTGGATGGCGCGGCACTTTTGCTTGGAATGCTTGACAAAGTTGGTGCCGGACTGGTCGTTTTTCCAATTGGCTTGGGGCTTATGGAAGGGGCAGATGCAGACGTTGGCTTAGAACTTTTGGATGGTGCGGCACTTTTGCTTGGAATGCTTGACAAAGTTGGTGCCGGACTTTTTGTTGGTGTGCTTTTAGAAGGGCTTGATGAGATGCTTGGTCCTGTCGTACCTGAAAAGGATGGTGACAAAGTAGGATTTATTGTGGGAGATATTGTTGGTGATAACGTGGGTCTTTTCATGTGTGGAGATAAGAAATGATGAGAAAGAATGAAAGACAGTGACATTAACGAACGCAGGATGATTTCTAACTTACGTAATAGATGGAGTAATAGTAGGTGATACTGTCGGAGACTGGGTTGGTATTATTGAGGGACTTTTTAAAGATACAGAAAGCTTCAAACAGACAGGAAGTTTTACAAGAATTTATCGATTAGCACAAATAAATAACTTACACAATCGTAGGTGATATTGTTGGAGATTCAGTTGGTATTGTTGACGGACTTTTCATGAAAGAAGGAAAGTCAATGAGGCCGGAGGTTCAACATTGCATTCGTCAGATACTACACATGAGCGACTTACACAATAGTAGGTGATATTGTCGGAGACTGGGTTGGTACAATTGAAGGACTTTTCATGAATGAAGGAAAGTCGATGAAATGGGAGGTCCAAAATGTATTTGTCGTATCACACGCATGAACTACTCACACAGTGGCAGGTGCTAGTGTCGGAGACTGGGTTGGTACAATTGAGGGACTTTTGATGAATGCAGGATGTTTGATGAGGCAAGAGGTTCAACTTGCAGTTGCCTGATAATACAAGTGAACTACTCACACAATTGTAGGTGATATTGTTGGAGACTGGGTTGGTACAATTGAGGGACTTTTCATGAATATGGGAATCTTTGATGAGACCGGAGGTTCAACATTATTTGACGGATCACATTCATGAACGACTTACACAATAGTAGGTGATATTGTTGGAGACTGGGTCGGTAATATTGAGGGACTTTTTATGAATGTAGGAAGCTTTGATGAGACAGGACATTCATTAACCTTATATAACAGTATATGGCAGGAACTTACACCAAAACTGGCGTAATACTAGGTGATAGAGTCGGAGACTGGGTCGATAGGGGTGGGGAACTTTTTCTGAAGATAAGAAGCTTTGATTAGACATGATGTCTAGCATGCATTTGGAAATGGAATATATTAAAAACTTACTCAGATGGAGTTGAAGTCGGCACTATTGTCGGGGACTGGGTTGGGTCGATGGTACCGCTATTAAACGGACACGGAAATCGTTTCAAGTTTTAACATGAGAAATGTATGACTAGTCACTTTGCCTGGATGTGAACTTACTTGGAAGATGGATTGATAGTTGGCGCAAGTGTGGGCGACTGATTTGGTTCTGATTCTGGCGTTGGCTTCGATGTTCCAGTAGTGGGCGTGATTGTAGGAGTCTTTCGAGGAAAGGATACGAATAGAGATTAAAACAACCATACGTGGTCCGTAACATCAGATGAGAATAAAAGCAATTAGTTCATAGCTTTCGTGGCTTACAAGCGATGGGACTTTTGTAGGTATCTCAGTCCCTGTTGAAGTAGGCTCCGTTGTTAGTGTCGTTGGGTTGTCTGTTCCAGAAATTAAAGGACTCAGAGTGGGAGACTGTGTTAGAATACCTTTCTCAGACATTGAAGGAGCTAATGTGGGAAACTGGGGGGTTGGAATGACTGTGACTGGAGCGATTGGCATCATTGTGGTCGTCGTTGGCATGTACGTCCGTTTCGTGGAAGGACTTAAAGTGGGAATGTTAGTTGGCGTCTCCACCGGAAACAGAATGGGAGAGGTACAAGTCAGTGCTTCAAATGGTCCAATGCTTCCGAAATCTTCATTCATGAGAAAATCATTCATGTAAATCGTTCTATACTCTGATTTGCTAAACGGCTCTGCAATAATGTCGTCCAAATCTACGTCTTCACCTCGTACCTGGTAGGAAAGTTTTATGGTAAGTTGCACTGCAAGGAACGTGCCGCGGCAATCTTTTGAACTTAATTGGAGAGACCTGTTGTGGATGAGTGGTTCTTTTGTTTCATCGCTGCTACGATTTGACCTGCCAACAGAAATATTGTTTGTCTGCGCTGTTTGTCGTGGTGGTGCAGGTTCTCTCGAAAACTCTGATCCTTTTGTCAGATTTGGAGGAAAAGTAGGAAGCAACGCAGCTGGGGTAGTAAATGCAGACGCTGGTGTCGGCAGCGTAGTAGAAGAGGATAGTGGCGGCGGCGAGACGCTGGAGATCGGCGGTGGTGTTGAAACTATTGGTGGCGGCGATGCACTGGATATCGGAGGCGGTGAAGGAATGATCGGAGGGGGCGAAACGCTAGAGGTCGGTGGTGGTGTTGAAACTATTGGTGGCGGCGAGGCACTGGATATCGGAGGCGGTGTAGGAATGATCGGTGGGGGCGAAACGCTGGATGTCGGCGGCGGCGTAGAAATTATTGGCGGCGGGGTAACGTTTGATGCCTGCGGTGTTGTGAGGGTTGAAGTGGGGCTCGTCGTAGGGCTGTTTGCCTGGATAGGAATTGGAGGCGGTGATATTGGTGGCGAGGTCGTGGCAGTTACTGGCGAAGTCGGGACCGAAGTTGCATTAGTCACAGTAGGCATCAGGGAAGCAGCAATAGGTGCAGGTGTGGCACTGGTTGGTACTAGAGATGAGTCCTTGGTGGGCGTTGGCTCTGCTGTTTCTTGTGTTGTCGGTGACTTAGATTCTTCGCCCGATGTTGGTTTTCCAGTGGGCACTGAGGTTTCTTCTGTTGTCGGTGATGTAGATTCTTCGCCTGATGTTGGTTTTCCAGTTTCTTCTCCTGAAGTTGGTTTTGGTGTTCCCTCGCCAGGAGTTGGCTCTGATGTTTCCTCACCAGAAGTTGGCTGTGAAGTTTCGCCGCCGGATGTTGGTTTCGTTGTTTCCTCGCCGGATGTTGGCTCTGAAGTTTCGTCGCCGGATGTTGGTTTCGATGTTTCCTCGCCAGATGTTGGCTCTGAAGTTTCTTCCCCGGATGTTGGTGTCGGTGTTCCCTCGCCAGATGTTGGCTCTGAAGTTTCTTCCCCGGATGTTGGTGTCGGTGTTTCCTCGCCAGATGTTGGCTCTGACGTTTCCGATGTCGACCCTGGTGAGGGCGATGGTGTCGCCGAAGTCGGTTCCAAGGTTAAACCTCCGACATCTGTCCGTTGATCTGTAATCGTCACCGTCGCTTGGACATTAAACACATCTCCCCTTACCTCTCGTTTCTCCGACGGAACCTTATTTGAATTCATAGTGTACCTTCTCTCCATGTCGAAATCATTGTAAAACCATTCGATGTACAACGCCGTACGATCATTAAAGAACAACCTTCCGGGAGATTTCAGTTCCTCTTCCAGACCAAAGAGAAACATGGCTAGATTCTCCCTTGCTGGTGGTGATAATTCACTAATCCATTCTGTTGGAACGGGAGTAGTAGGAGCGGGAGTGCGGATGGGCGAAGGTCGATTGGTTGGCTTTCTGGACGGACGTTTTGTTGGTTTTGCCGTCAGAGGCTTCGGCGTTTCGACCGGTACAGGTGCAGGCGTAGTGAATGTTGGTTCCGGAGACAGTTGTTCTATTGGGCGGGGTGTTGGTGCTGCATGACAATTAGTCGCGCATTTTGTACAAATGGATCATGAGAGTTGATAATTTTTTTGTCAAGAATTGAATAATATCAAGAAATGACGGAGAAAAACAAACAAACGAAATATCTTCGATGAAATGACATCAATATTTTTCAAGTCACCAATCTCGATATCACTCCGAGTATCAGCGACTCCTCAACGTCAGGAGATCAAAAATTAGTCAACATGAAGTGAACTCACCCAAAGTTACATTCTTCGATGGGACAGCACTCGTCGCCCCGGGGGTCGGTTCTTCCGTAGCGGCAGGCTCTGCTGATGGCTCTGCGGTAGTTGCAGTAGGCGTTGATGAACCACTAGGGTTTGTGCTTGGCAAAAACTGCGCCGTCGGTGTATGTGATGATGATGGCATGTTGGTTGACATGAAACTCGGCGCATTGCTCTGAGTCACATCACAGATCGCAAATTGTAACCATGAGAGAGAGCACATTATGAGAAAAATGGTAATTGGCGTACGAGCCGCTAAAAGGTCTCTCGATTGCTCACCGGGGCCATGGATGGTGTCTGACTGGGCTCTACAGAGGGCTCTGCAGTAGGCTCCATGGAAGGTTCTACAGAAGGCTCTCCAGAAGGCACTGCTGAAGGCCCAACAGACGGCATAATTGAAGGCGACAACGAAGGCTCCATTTCAATAATTTGTTCCATATACGATGGACTAGCAGTGGGCATCACCAATTGAGACGGTTGTCCTGACAATGCGGGAGCTACGGTAGGCTTCTTTGTTGGAGACGGTATAATTATAATCGGCGGCAAGACCGGAATGGGTTGAGCAGTGGAGCTTTTGGCACCCTTGCCTCCCTTCGCACCTTTTGACGATTTCGACCCTTTGGATCCTTTGCTGCTCTTGCCCCAGCCGCCCCAGCCACCCCAGTCACCTTCACTGCCTCCCATATCATCATCATGTGTTGGTGCGTACGTGGGACCCCAGACAGAGGGGTAGTCCACGTCACTTCCGCCCCAAGACACGTAAATTGGCGACCTGGAAGGCATGGGGTTTTCATTCATGTCCCCTCCCCACGACGATCGTGTCGATAGATGTGGACTGATATTTGTGTTGACAGGGTGACCCAGCACTTGCTGTATGTACTCGATAGTCTCTTCTGGCAAATCATTTATGTCTAGAGTAGTCACGCCGTTGTTGTTCGGTTGTGTGATCCATTGCATCTGCTGTTGCTGCTGTTGCGTCCTTCGTTGCTGCTCTAAGGCTAGTAGCCTTGTCGCCTGCGCTTGCTGTCTTGTTGTGTGCCTTGCCTTTGTCTGTGTTTTTATTGTTGTTGTCTGCTGCGTTGTGATCTGAGGCTCCTTCCGTCGCCACATCTCTCGCTCTTGTTTTTGATCTTTTGCGCCATCGAAGTTGGAATTTCTTGCGCCGATTCCGTCGAATGAGCTGGTTATGCCATCCACAAACGTCGCCTTTCTTTCGTTCATCATATAACCATGTCGTCGATCGTCATCATGGCGATTCTTGTGCAATGGGCTAAAGCTACTGCTATTGTTGCCCAAAGCGCCCGGCGCAGCATCGGCTGATGTCAAGTCCGCGTCGGCAGCAGCGACGACAAGATGCATCCGATGTATCGCATGGCAACTAAACGAAAGAAGCAGGAATGCTGCGAGATGGATATCGCACGGCATTTTCGTTACGGATGCTGTTTGGGCATTGTTTGCTCAGATCGCTTATGTTGTTGAGCCTGTTGAAGGTTGTCAGGGATGCCGAGGAGGGTTTCAAATTGCTATCTCTTTGGTTGGTTCTATTGCTATTAGTATTTCTTCCTTCTCGAGGCCTCCGAACAGACATGGCACATCATGTGCACATCGGCTGTCATATATCTCAGTCGTTGAATTCTCACAAAAATGTTTTTTAAAAATTAACGCAATATTATGTCATTGGGTATCCTCCCAAGTGCCAAACCTACAAATATTTGTAGTATGCGTGTCATCATGCGTGTCTCACACCGGATCATGTGGGTTATGTCCTCTCTACTAACACTTGTGGAAACGATGAAAATGATACATATTCCCGTAACTTTCTACTCGTGTCATCATTCAAAAATTGTATGATTTTCCTCTCTCCCAAAAAAGAGAATTGCTAGACATAGGCGCTCTGTATGTGAGAAATCTCTCCACAAAAAAGAGCAAGGAAAATCACATTTTTTCCCTTTTTTGATTATCATTCCGCTCACCGGTGCCCTGTAGTGCGTCGCTTGCATGGCCTGGCTACGGGCAATCGTACATTGTCAGTCGTGGGTCTATTTCATTCTACATTACACGTGGCAGAATATTTTAAGATTTTAAGATTATTTTGATTAATAAACAAGTAGGTCATGGTATGTACTTATAACTTGTATCATCGTTTGACAATAACATATTTTGGTCTAAAATATTAAATTCTTGAACACACTTGGAAGTTCATACCAAGTTAATAAGGTAACTGTGCTGACAACTTAGTCACAAAGAGCATTACAAGTAACTGGTGCAAGATTTTTT
>JALLPD010000635.1:0-14982 GCA_036940065.1 Cyclotella cf. meneghiniana
GTGTTGGAGTTCAGATCAATTGTAGAAATTTTGTCTCTTCCTTTTCATTTTCATCTTCAATTTAAGCAATTCAAGAAAGGAGAACACCTTCTTCCAAAGTGGCCAATATTCTACAGACACACCTTCCCTTGTTACTCCTCTCCCTTCTCTCCTTGATACTATGTTCTTCCACTTCTTGCAAATCCACCAAAGAAAAATGTCACTACATCACCCAGCAAGTTGGGTTAGTCAAAAACTCACTTGGCATTGTTACTACCAGCCCTTCAACATTCTGTCATTAGTCAATCAAAGGAGCCAACCATTTTCTCCATCATACTGAGCTCTCTTTATGATGGCTTCATTCCCTCTGTCAACTCTCCACTTGCTTTCTTTTGAATTTTGAGTTTTTCTTTTAGTGTGAATCATTTATCACCAATTTTTCCTGCTGAAATAGTTTTGTTGCTTATTTGGTTTCAATGATAGCATGCATATTAACAAGTGAAGATAACTAAAAATTTTATGGATTAGGGTTAGTTTTAGCATCAGGGTTAGGGTTGATTTTACAGCATATATATGTAATATTTTTGAACAGAGGGAGTATTCAAATATGCTCCTACTTTCATATACTCCTACTCAAAAATGTTCAATGGTCTGTTGTTCATAAGCTGTTCATAAGCCATTTTCAACGGTCAGTTGTTCATAAGAATAAACTTTTGTTCATAAAAAAATGATGAAAAGTGTGGATATCAGCTTAAGGATGTTCATAAGAAAATTTCAACCGACCATACAATACAGTAGATAAATACCTCTACATAGGAATCAAATATAGCTTATGAACAAAAGGCATAAAAAATATTGAGCGATTTTGTTTATAATGAAATTTTCTTATGAACATTCGTATGAACAAAATGTTAGCAGTGTAGTGATGGAGGTGGCCACATGCCCGGCACAGTATTCATTGGTCTACTGTATCCTTGTCCAAGTCTGCCACACTCTCTCACGTAGAAATGTTTGGCACTGAGTTTGAATGACGAAGGATTCTTGACATAATTATCATGATTCCACTTCCCATGATTTGTGTTCAAGCCATAAGTCTTGCACTTAATATAGAGCAGACCATTTACCATGCTACACACATTTGCCTCCCACTGCTTACGATGATACTCTGGTGTACCCTGCTGTGGCTTGCCAGACTCACCAGATCCATTCCCATCCGATGACTTTCCTTTATTATCAATGAAAGCCTTCTGTTTTTGTTGTAGGTAACAGGATTTTTGGGCTTCTTGCACTCGAGGGCTCAATGCCCCTTTTCACTACAGTTCCAACAGATACTAACTGTATCCACAGCCGAAATAACCATTCCACTACATGAGACCTTGTTTCACAGCCCAGCCATACACAGCAGGATGTGGTTGACTGCCTTCTCCAAGATTCCTTCAATCTGCTCGATTGGTGAAGCACCAGAGGGAATGGTTGGGAGCAAAAGAGACAAATGGTTGAGCTGAGCAGTTTGTTTTAAGTGTTTGAACATGTCCCTAAACTTTGCATTAGGAAAGATACCCAATCATGTAAGGACATTCATCACATGCTCAGAACATAGGGCTCCAACAGCATCAATTCTCCTACAGGCCCAGTCACTTGTTCTTGGACAATCAGCAGATTTCCTCCAACATATTTGGAGATACCAGTCTGTTTAAACAACTCAATAAACTTGTGCATTGTTTTTTCCACCTCCCAAGACATTTGAAACATCTCACACAAGGTGAGGTAAAGATACACAACTCACATTGCTAGGAATGCAATCCCTATCCAAAAAATGTTTGTTCAACAAGTACTGCCATCTCCGAACATGTTCTAGCTCCAACACATCTCAATCCTGCCAGATATTCAACTCCAAACTGTCCCACCACATGCTGCAGTCAGGATTTTGGAGGTTTTGCTTGACAAGAAATGGAATTGTGCACATATCCATTCAATCAATGGCCTTGGCCCAAGCTTTGCCTTGCTTTACGCAATGCAAGATGCTCACAATGACCAATTGGATGTGGGAGTATTTCAATTGATCTCCCTCCTCCGCGTCTGTAATGATCTTGTGCCTGACAGTCCCCAGAGTCTTCTTTCTTCAGGGACACTTTGATATCAAATATCTCCTCATTGGTCAGATCCACCACGTGGATGAACTGGCTGTGCTGTCTAGTTGGCAGAGGAAGCAGAGGTTGTTGCAGCTGTCCTAGGGAAGGCAGCAGATACTGGTCAGTCCTGATGTTTACATGAGGGGCAGGCTGCAATTGAGGCATTGGAGTAAACATTGGTCGTGGTGGTACAGCCTGAGCCGGCAGAGGTGGCAACGAGTGTTGCTGAATGCCTGATCCAACACTTCCTCCACTTGTGGTTCCTTGACCGTCCCTGGCAGTGTGGACATCACCAAACTGGACTACATCTCTTGGTGCTGCATGCAGGAGAGATGAAGACATACGACAAAGTCTCGCTGTCGTTGGATTCATGCTTGACAGTTGGCAGAAGCAAGACTGTTGAAAAGCACTCCAAATGGGAGTTTCAAACTCAGCCTGATTAATCTGGGTGCCATGTTTGGCATCCTCCAGATCCCTGTTGAAGGCATCACACTGAGCTGCCATCTTTCTTGATCAGAGCAGATAGGCGAGCTGTAAACAAAACAAGGGTGTGCGTCTGTTTGCAGCACTCAATGGAAAAAGCACTCTTGGCCAAGCGCACAGGTGCTGAGTCTCTTCCTTCTATATAAAAGACTGTGCATAGCTTCACACAGTCAACAACAATTGAAAACTTCTTTGAACATCTGTTCCAATTCAATCAGAAGCTTAATATCAAAACAAGAGTATGTGTAACTTCTCACACTCAAAATCACTAAGGTCTTCAAATGTCTCTTCTGATTTGATCAAAAACCTCTTCGAATTGATCAAAAACAATGAACAAAGACTTGCTATCAACCAGGAGACTTGTGGTCAATCAGAATTAACTTTACATGCTCAAAAAACATAGACCTAAAAGAAGCCCAAGAACTTTGGGCTTGTAACCTCTTGATGATTTTGCATATACACTCAACAATCTACTGTGATTATAAGAAAAACAGCGGATCAAGTGATACACACAAAGAAAAATTATGATTATTTGAAAGACATCTATAATGGATTCAATGCACATTGTCTCAGTCAAATTTATCTTTGCCAATAAAACTCAAACAGACAACTAAAAACAGGGGCTGTACCAAGCTGTACCCTTTGGCACAGATTTTGACACAGACTTTGACAAAATGTACGTAAGGATATGGGATATGAGAATCCTATGGCACATACCACAATATCAACAGTTTAACTGTTACAAGAAGTTGACCTTGGGATCTGACAGGTTGCAAGATTGAGTGATCAAAGATGTCTTGAATTAGCCCAATCAAATCAAGATCTCTTTTACCATGAAAAGGAAAGAGTTAACTCAAAGTACTGCACTCAATCAGGCTCACTTTGGCCCCAAGTTTTTTCTTGCGCAGAGGCTCCATGACTTCAAGCCAAAGATCATCTCATGCTTGCCTGAAAACAATCAGTGCAACAGGCCTATGCTGTTAATGTGTCAGGCACACTTGTTGAAGCATAAGAAGCCAAAAAATGAAGAATTCTGGAGGGATCAAAGTTATTATCCATCACATTCATCAGAATCGATATTCTTGGTGAAAATGCTTTATAATCCCAGCAGGGGAATTCTGTTTGATGTATGTACATATACTTAAATTTATCTAGATAGGAACTATATTTTTAGATGTATGATACCTTGCCTCAGATATGTCTACTCTACCATATCTTGGTTTGTGCTTATGGTGAGATAGAATTGAGCAGTGAAGGCTTTAGATGAGCAGGATGTTGGAAAAGGTTCATGAATTATCTTCAAATTTTCAGTGAAAACCCAATCTTCAAAGAAAGGCCTTTCTCCACGAAGAAAACAGATACCTTAGTAATTTTACATAGGAATAGAAACAAACTTAGGAATTTCCAAAAGAAAACTCATTCCCCAAAAGAAAGCAAGTCCCCATCTACTTTCAAACATCAATAGATAGTACAACAATTTATGCCCAATGGAAAAAGCTATTCATTAGAAAATATTCACAAGATTAAATCTAATTACATTGTGAATAGATCTAAACTAAGATCTGGCTGGAATGTGAAATGATATTTTAGGCATTGTTGACGTAGTTAGATTTTCTACATTGGAATTAGATTTTCTTTGTTGGAAAGTTAAATCTTTTCTTGCCAAATATTTTTCTAGGACATCCTCCCTAGATCTAAAGAAAATTTTGTATCTAGTTCAGCAATCTAGTGTGATCAGTTTGTGTCCTAAGCTATACAAAATAATAAGGATTTTGGTAGAAATCCTAGGATATCATGTTGATGGTAGGTAAAATAAAATTAAATTATGGATTATTTCTATGGTTAAAAATGGTGATGCTCCTTGCAGCACAAGCATGTAGTACTCATAAACAGAATTCAGGTGTGTTCTTCTAACTGTCCTGGTGTGTAGTTCCTGCACACTGTTGGTACTGTATGTGTTGTATTTTTGGAAATGTATCTTTGAACCTTCAAGATCCAAAACATCTTGTGTAGTTCTCCTTTTTGACAAAATGAAAGTATCTACATATCATAGTAAGTAAGTAGAAGTACTTAATATGTATAATACTCTTGGCCGTAGATACTTGGCCCATGTCAGCTTGGTTCCTAATAAAGTCAGATTGGTGTGAATTGAATTTACTTCATTAGATTTAGTTGGTATCAATTCATGTTTAGATCCTCACTAACCAGAATGTACCATAATTGGGTGTATTAATGGGTGCCATACTTGATTGTATGGTGTTATTATGAGATAAACTATCAACTAATTTGGATTATACCAAAAAATTTTACGATATCTTTTAGCTAAAAATCAATTTCCAGCATTCCCTGATCCTCGTAAAAGAATCTGGGCCCAGGATGTCATTGTTCCTCTTTCCAACAAGTGAGCACCCCCAGCTAAAGACCACAAAACTGGGAATTTCCCATTAATAAATGTAATGGTCCTAAACATAAGAGGTAAGTAAAAAAGTCAGAATGTGCATTTTCAACATGTCCTAGGTTCAATAACTTTATAAAAAAATTGTTTAGAATTTTCTCTCTCTGTCACCCTGCCATGTATCACCATAACAAGAATGAGTCCAACTGTGTGACCTTTGCATTTGACCATGCTACAGATGGCGTAAACAAAAAACACAAAGGCACAATGGCACAGACCAACCTCCTTAAACAAAATAACTGAGCTCACAGCAGTAACCAAAGCACTTAAATGAAGACTCAACATCAGGAATCCTTGTCACATTCATGTTATGCTGGACCGTAACATAATGACCCAGCTCAGAAAGGTAGGAAATGTGAGCACGATGTTTTAAAAGATGATGATGGTGTTGGTTCATTCTTGATTTTATATGATTGATACCATCATTGATGATCATAAGCATTCCTCTATTTTCATGTCATTTGTCAATAGTCAAGAAAACATTACTGTTTGGATATATCTTTAAGACCTAACTGTTGAGTGCCTTTGTGACCCTCATCTTCATAGGATGTTGAGATGGATCAATGTCAGTAGAGGTATGTGTCTTATTTTGTTGCTTAAATTTTGTTAACACCTTGCTTAATTTTCTTGTTGCTCTTCTCCAGTCATTGCTGCATTTTGCTGTTTGGAATAACTTGCATTTCCTCATTCATTTGTAATAAGTCTCTGCCACAACATGCAGCTGAATTTTTGTTGTGTATTGATATGTCATAAGAGACATCAAATTTGGTTCATTCTTTCTTGGAGAGTTTGTGAATGGAAGGAAGACATTGATTTGATACAACTAAAAATGAATCATTTATGATCTCAGCTGCTCTCTGTAAACAGAATGTAACCTACTTGTTCATTTTTACCAATGCTACTCCTACTGATGCATAGACCTGTGATTTGAGCAACTAACATGTAAGCAGAAAATTGTCCAAACTGCTACAATCTGGAAAAGTGTTGCACTTGTACCTTCACCAGAAAAGTCCAGGTAATTTTGACTGCCATACAATTCATGTGTTAACTGTCATTAACCATGTACTCTGCATTTGTTACTTCTTTGTTACCAAATGAAAGCATCTTGTTTGTTGGTACTACCACAAAAATTAAGACCATGCTATAGTTATATCTGTTGATGTTGTAAGTTCTAGCTTGACAAGAACAACAATGGCACCATTAGATCATAGAACATTGTTATGTCAAGTGGTACCTCTTTGAATTCCCATCTAGCATCATTATCTTCTTCATCCACTGCAACAAAATGACAATTTGCAATATACATAATATTGTTGACTTTAACACTGAATGAATGCTCTACAGAAAATCTAATTCTGATTTGCCATGAATGCATAAGCAAGAACTCACTCGCCATTGTAAGTTTGGCGGTGTAGTTTCAGAAACTAGTTAGTTTCAGCCTGTGATGAAAATTTATTAGTATGTATTGAGCATCATTCAGCATATGCTTTTGTTGTGTCATTATTAAATTGTTGAGTTGTTTTGTGTTGAACAAATGATGATGTTGCTGTATCTGTGATTTCTCTACACCTTCAGCGTAAAACTCATGTTGAATTCAATATGGGCTGACTCTTTTTTCTCTGTGGTGGTCCATTGTCATTGCTCTTGATATGTGTGTATAAACTATTATAGGACTGTAATAATTGGATACCTACACTGTTCGACGCACTGATTGTATTGAATATATTCACCTGCTTCTTCCTCTCATTCCAGACACAGATCACTTTGACCAAACCAGTGTAAGCAATATCCCAGTGTCATTCAAGACATGTAGTGGCAGGTAAAATAACCTTTGTAATATTTCTGGCAGTGTCATCATGTTTCTGTTGCAAAGAGTTTCTGTCTTCAAATATTGAGACACAAACTTTCACTTTTATTTCTGATGTAACAATCTTGAAGCAGTGGAATGTTCTGTGTATCTGCTGCACAACCAACAACTTTTATCTGTCTTGGTTACAGTATGATGGTTTGTTCAGTTTGATTGAATTTTTTAGTTTAGATTTGACCTGAGTTGATTTGATGACATCTTGTCAAGATTGTCATATGCTGCATTGGCATTCAACTTCCTCTTGATGATGACATAACTAAAATTATGGTAAAGGATGTGTGTGTGCTTTCTTGTAATATTCATTTACTTTAAGCAAAGCCCATTGAGTTACATAATTGCTAATGTGTTGTTGTCATTGGCATCTTCCTAAAAATCATCTGAATTACCTACAATATGGAAAAGGTATCATATAAGCATTTATGAATTACTGCTTTCAGCCATGGTTGCCATTAATATGGATGCTCTGAAATGTTAGCAATACTCTGACTTTACTATCACTAAAATAATTGCAATCCATCTGAAATTCACATGAACGGCTGTTAATTCACAAGTATCCAAAATGTGGCAGTAGCTTTTTTCCACAGAGTCCCTTTTTTGCATATATTTTCTTTATGTGCAACAATCATATCATCACCATGAAGTGGAATGATTTAGCTTTCAGCCAATCCTTACTGCCTACAATTTGATGACATCTATTTATGACTGACTGCATTTATCTCATGTGACAATGCAGTGCTTATGTCCACCCCTTGATCCAATTTGATTCAAACCAATTTTCTCTATTAACCATATAGTACTGCAATGATGCTTTAATTCATTCAACACTATATTTAAATTCCATTGAATTTCACACAATCGATACACAGTTTCCTCAGCCCTTCATTACTTTTCCTATTTGACTCTAGCCAAGCAACATTACATGTGTGATGAAACCTTCTTATTATTACATGTCTTGTGACATGTATCAAGATTAGGATCACCACTTGGTGAAAAGGCAAAAAGGCACAACCGCCGCCCAGTTGCTGGGTCACTGTCATCACTCCATAACCACTAAGGAGCTGGGAAGTGATGATGCATGATAGAGCTGGGGCCCTTGGCAGAGTCATCTTTGATCCCCCAACTTTTGTTCTTGATTAATGAAAACATCCTTTCTTTGTGCTTTCCCAGCAGTTTGTCTTACAGAAATCCATGAATTTCACTTCTGACCATGCTATATGAATAGCCTGCCTGCTCTACTAATGATTACCCAGGTGTGCAAACCAACAAAATAGTGCCACAGTCCTATCTTACTATCCATGCTAATATATTTAACAGCATAAGCCTGCATTAAACACTTTAATTTTTTGCAGTAAACAATGGGTATCCCCTGTACAAAAGCTTAATACCAAACAGGATATCCCCAAAGATGGTCAGAGACATCCAAGTTCCCATGCAGAGTGTGAGACTGGATTCTCCTGCCTGAAATCCATCGATGTGCTTTTTGACTGCAACAAATTTAATATAAACTATTGGAGCTGGAATTATCATGGCTGCTGGCACCAGACTTGCCCGTCAATTGATACTTGACACGGGATTTAAATTGTTCTCATTCCAATTGTCAGACCTGTAGAGGCCTGGCATTGTTATTATTAATTGTCACTTCCTCACTGTTTCAGTATTGAGTAATTTACAAGCTTGCTGCCTTCCTTGGATGTGGTAGACAACTTGCAGGCTCCCTCTTTGAAATCTTTCCCTAACAAACCATTACCCATCAAAATCATGGGAGTTCAATACACTCCCAACCAAAACTGACAGGGCAGAAACTTGAATGATCCATTGCTGGCACAGAGCCATGTGATAAAATTAGTTACTATGAATCACCACAGTAACCCCAAGGGGTGTTGGTTTATACCTAATAAATACTACCCTTCCAGAAGGCTGGTATTGATTGTGTATTAGCTCTAGAATTACTACAAGTATCCAAGTAGTAAGAGTCTATCAAAGAAGCAATAGCTGATGTAATGCGCCATTTGCAGTTTTCCTGTATAATGGTTATAGTTACACATGCATGGCTTAATCTTTGAGACAAGGGTATGGCTACTGGCAGAATCAACCAGATTGCTATCCATATCCAGGAAATCTGCCTTTCCTTGGTTGCCAGCATAGGGTTAGTCTCCAAAGTGCTTTGGAAAGATATTGCACACACATGATGTGCTGGTCCCTCTTTGGCCTCAGGCAGTCTGCCCATCTGTAGGTTCCCTTTGTCAAACATCATACCAGCATTCCTGCACATTCTTACACATTTCCAAGTGCAGAACTTGCATGTTCTGTCTCCCCTGAAATTAAGGCATCTATCATGCACAGTCCTGCTTTTTAGGCATGCCCCATAAAGTTGACCATGGTTGTGACTTGTTCATGCTGCACACAATACTGAACATGACCCTGACACAAGTGCCCAAGCTGATCCAGCAACAGCTCTCACCAATCTAGTTGAACTACACATAGTGGAAATATGCATAACAGACTGGCAGACCAATGGCACACCATACCCTATAGCTGCCCATGAGGCTTGGCATATTACTGCACCACTGATGTTGACATGATGCCAATCTGCAGGCTCAGTTAAAACTGATAACGCCAGGATGATTACCCATGACTGCCACAACACAATTCAGCAGGCCTCCCAGGTACTTCAGTCAGTTCAAGCACAGTAGATCACACCCCCTAAATGATGCTCCTCCCTTGTGTGTGGATCTCTCCTTTAGCCCCAGATAGCTTGCCTCATGCAGAGCAACTTTGCAGGTAGTTAGTTCCTGGCTACATCTCTATATCTCAACTGCAAGATGAGCACCATGCCTGCATGTATTATGTAAGTATACAGCATGCTACTCTTCACCTAGCATACGCTAGATTAGTCTTTGCAATATGCACCCTTTATGTAGAATCAATTGCAATTTGCACATGCCAAGCAAATGCAAATTAAAAATGAATAAAATAAAACTAAAAATCAATAAATGAAATAAAATAAAGAAAACAAGTTTTTTATTTTTCACAGAGACATAGGGTTTCGGGAGGAGAGCAAGGGAGAGAAAATAAAATTCGGTCACATTTCACCCCTTAACGCCTGATCTGTTTGGCAAGATTTCCAAATAATCCATCCTGGGTTCCATTATTATTATTTTGAAGGAGCTCAGTCACAGATTTGATCATTTCAGGGGTCTGGGTCAATGTCAGGTCTTGCTTAATTGGCCCTTTGCTAGATAGTTTGCTAGCAAACACATTTTGCTTCAGAATGTCTCTCTCTGAGCCCCTCATTCAGAAAAAAACATGGTGGGCTCCATCAGTATCAATATCGAGGGGCCCAGTCACTGAGTTGATAGTATTCGGGGGTTGAATATATGTTGGGTACATTTTGATGGCACTTGTCCAGGTAATTTGGGTACAATTGAAGACTCTAACATGACCAGGTCAACTTTAAAATGTTCAAGATAGGTGAGGAGTCACACCAAAGAGCCCAGGAATGGTACAGTTGTTGCATATATGGTATAAATAGACCATATATGACCCGTAGTGATGGTAATGGGGTGTCCAAGAGGGTTTTTCAACTTTTGGTAGGCCACTTCTTGCTAATTTAAAAACCCCATAAATACCTTTATAACTGTGGAAAATCACCTGGAAAACAATCCACAAAGTCATGTTGTGGAAAGTACATCAAGATTGATTCATTTCCCAGCTGTATTTGTTGTCATGAGGGCAGATATGACCAGATATGTGTTTCGGGGACATTTTTGCCCCAAAAGCAAAAACACCAATAAAAACCTTAATAATTAAGGAAATCAACCGGAAAGCAATCCACAAGTCCAGCCATATGAAGTACATCAAGATTGGTCCATTTCTTGGGTGTATTTGTTGTCAGGAAGGGTAGATCTAGCCAGATATTTGTATTTCGGGACATTTTTTGTCACAAAAGTTGAAATACTAATAAAATCTTAATAACTAAAGAAAATCACCTGGAAATGATCCATAAAGTCCAGTCATGGGAAGAACATTAAGACTGATCAATTTCCCGGCTGAATTTGTCATCAGGAAGGGGAGACATGGCTATACATGTATTTTGGGGACATTATTGCCCTAAAAGTGGAAATGCCCATAAAAACCTTCACAACAGTCAAAATTCACTGGAGAAACACTCCAAAAAGTCCAGTTGTGGGAATTATATCAAGCTTGATCCACTCCCTGGGTGAATTTGCTATAAAAATGGTAGATATGGCAAGAAATGTGATTTTTAGGACATTTATTGCCCTAAAAGGTGAAAATTCCCATAAAACCTCAATGACAGTCAAAATTCAAACAGAAAACTTTCCAAAAGTCCTATTGCGGGAACAACATCAAGATTGATTCATCTCCTGGTTGTTTTGTCCAACAAAAGGGTGGATACTGTCAGATATAAATGATTTTCCTGTTCTTCTCTGACTGTCAGCAAGGTCTCAAAAGCTGTAAAATATGGATGAAGAAATGGACCAAACCTTTCAAGGCTTCAATATAGTTCCATTGGTATGCAAGCCATCCATTTTTACAATCACCACAACCTCACAGTAATGCCCATGAGGGTTCACATGGGTTGTGGGTGCCTGGTTGATGCTTGACAGTCAGCAAGTGACATGATGCAAATTCCTCTAAAAAATCATCAAATACAAATGGAGCAATGGAACAATCCTTTCAATGCTTCAATACAACTCTATTGGCATGCAATCCATCCATTTTTACCATCACAGGGCACTCAGGGTAACAGCATCAATGTATTGCATCACGTCATGGTTTCCTGGATCTTTCAATACGTCTTCTCTCACCAGCATCTTTCCATGTCTTCCAACTCACATTCTATTACTTGTTTCCCTTCTAGCTCCTGCTTCTCTCTTGTCTTGTTTTTTGTCATGACTGCACTTTCTTCTGTGCCTGTGATAGCGGGACATCATCTTGGCTTGATAAAGCATCCTCTTCAAAGTCTTTATCTGTATCACCAGTAGCATGACCTTTTGATGAATGATAAGAGAATTGAGATATGTTTACAATGCCATTGGCAGAAGTTACTTGGAACTTCATCATTGTCATCATTCTCTGACTGTGCCAGCTTCTGAGAACCTTGCCACATGCCTTGTGAATATCAAGGAGTTAGGTGTTCCTCCTGAGGCAGTGTCTGAGTGACTTCATTGTCACCACCGCTAGAAGAAAACATCCTGATTTGTTTTCAATAATGGTGGTGGAGGGGGAATATCATGGAAGTTGCAGGTTGAATACATTATAGTTCCATTTTGGGTGGTTCTGAATAACCTGCATCACATGGAAATGGTATGATGCAATTTGTAGAGTGCATCAATCAAGGTAAAGGAAATGAGCTTCAACTACAACTTTTCATTATTAAAGCATATGCAATAATTTTTTAAATCGAATAATAACGTAACTTTTAAAATCATGCTAAATATCTATTTCTTTTGCTCTATATCCTATACTAATAATATATTACATCCGAGTTTCACAAAAGTCACTCATGAAGTGTGATGTCATCTTGCAGCGATGTGGTATAAACGATGGAAGTGCAGTCATGACTTCTTGCAATGACTGCTTAGCTCTATAATGACACTATCTAAAACAAAACATCCTTATGTGCATGAGAACGTCATCAGGATGGTTTTTTGCTTCTGCTGTAGAATTCATACTGATTCCAATATGAGAAGGCGTAAATTCTGCATAAGGCTTAACTTACAAATTCCAGCCTTTTGCAGAATTTCAGCCTTTTGCAGAATTTAAGCCATTTGTCGTAAATTCTGCAAAAGGATGAGATTTTGTAATTTAATCCTTTCACAAAATTTAAGCCTGTCTATTTAGGAATAAGTACAGATTCTACAGTTGATACAAGAAATAATCCTTTTACATAATCTTAGCCATTTACCTTAAATTCTGCAAAAGGACAAGATTTTGTAGTTTAATCCTTTTACAGAATTTAAGCCTTTAGCAAAATTTCATCCTTATTATATCAATTGAGCCAAATCTTTCAAATGTCACGCACAAACCAAATAAAACGTCAGCAACCATCTAGCATCTAGCAAGTATGTACGGAATTGATGGCCAAAACAAGAATTGGTGCAATATTTTAAAAAAAATTGTATTGTTGGGTATCAATCACTAAAGCATGACCCAAAAGCACACTTATGTGCACTGCACACCCTTGCACATCTCTCACCCATGGTCACACCACAGTGCACTTCTCTCCTCGAGGTATAGAGAGAGTAAGGAAATAAATTATGATAAATACTAAGTCAACTAACTAAATTCACAGATTTTTTGTGTAAAAGTGAATATTGTATTTAAATACAAAATTTAAGACTATTAGTCTTTTTCCCTTACCTTCTTAGCAAGATTTTTTCATGTAAAGTCCCCTTTAGTCAGAACCATGCAAGATTTCCAAACTGTGTAACTCCATCTTTGCAAACAAATGAATCCAAGCTCTCTTCACAAGTCTGGTTGGTTTCACAGTAATGGTTACTCTGTATTGTTACAGCAGGATTCTGAACCGTTGCTGTTTTTTATGTGTAGCATAGGAGTCTTTGAAGTGTCTTGATTTTTTAATTGCTTGAGTTTTCTTGTTTGTTTCCATTTTGTGCCAACTGGTCAAATTCACAGTTAATACTACCATATAAATTGGTGATATAGTCACAAAATATGTCAATGATTTTGGTGATGTGTGAGTCTCTCACCAATTTTTGGTAAGGAATCAAGCAAGTAAAATAAAAATAATAAAAATAATACAGACCATGGATAGTACTGTATGACTATACTATTGATTATGCCCCTGCTTCTTCCTGCTAATTTATCTTAAGGCTAGGAAGCTTTTTCACTCTCTCGCTTACTCATCGCTTACCTTTATTTGCCCCAGTCATGGTAAACCTCCTCTCCCTTTTCAACTGTGATTGCCATATTTAGAGGATTTGCAAAGATGATTGCAGCGTTTCATTGTGATTGATTTTGCAAATTTGCAACTGCATCAAAATTGCACTTTGCTGACTGCAGAAACTTATGTGATGACTCATTCAATTTGCAGTAGTACTGTGCCATTGCTTTTGCAAATTGCAGTGGATTGTAGGCTGTCTACCAATTAATTATATTAATTAACAGTTAACTGTTACCTAGTTGTAATGTAAAATAAATTAGTTAACACTCTAAAAACTTTAAATGTGTTCTCCCATAATGGAGAACAAAACAGCTGCAAGATCATCCAGTGCTGTTTCTGGAAGACACAACAATACCCCAAAGCCACACAATGACCTAGACAGCAGCAGAGCAATGCTGCAACCAATAAGTTGCACATCACATGTGTGACCAATGTTTGTGGTAACAATGCCATTGATTGGAAGAAGCCATTCCGAAGGCAGGAGAGCTGCAAACACTTTTTCATTGAAGAAATACTATGTACCAAACATGTACATGTAAGCCCACCAAAAAATCTAGGTGACATGCAGTGGGTAACACAGCAAGCAGCCCAAACTTTTGATCCACAACAAGTTACCAGGAGCCCGGTATATGTGCATGTTGGTCCTGCAATGGAGAATCTATTTATAGGGAACTTATGTGGAGAAAATGGGTGTGAATGCCTGAAAACACAGAATGTCCAGAAACTTGGTGAGATTTTGTAAAATGAGATTATCTCAATGATTTCCTTATTCACTGATTTGTATGATAGTGATTTCCTCAGAGTCATTGGCAAGTTTGACTGAAAACCCTTTAACATCTTTTGCATTCACAGTCCACTTCTTTTTTCCGTAGAAGTCACACCATTTATGTGCACTGTAACTTGTTTAAAGTTAACAGATACAAGAGTAGAAACAGTTCTGTTTCCTCTTAGAAGTTTCTATTCCATTTTTTCATTGGACATCATGCATATTAGGTTAATTCCAGTGTATGAACACAAGATAGCATCTTCATGTTTGTGTGAACTGTACTGTATGTTATCGTCTCATTGGAAGAAGCCATTCCAAAGGTGGGAGAGCTGCAAACACTTTTTCATTGAAAAAATTATGTAGCATACATAT
>JALLPD010000636.1:0-14950 GCA_036940065.1 Cyclotella cf. meneghiniana
AAAAGAAAAGTGGGAATATGCAACATACTTTAACTGCTTGTTGCCAAAGACAAATTCTTCAACTAAGGATGTCAAAGTTTTTTGCAACACATTGTTCAGTATTCATGGTGAGACATACAACCTTTTAAATGACCATTTCCTTGAGCATTTGAAGGGTCTCTGTCACAAATATCAATTACAGGCTGGGTGCTCCAAACTGATGCATGCTAGAAACATTGCTGCAATCCACAATGCAATTTTGGAAAGAATTACCACATTCTCTGGTGAATATCTTCAGAGTCTTCTTGAAGTCATCAAGCACCCTCTCTACCATGTAACTTATTGGATAGATGATGTTTTCCATGAATTGGAGAATAAATAAGAAATATGGTTTCCCTCAATTGTAGAAAATATGTCAAAAAATTGGCCCATCACACATTCAATTCAACTCTCCATGTCAGATTCAAAAAAGGCAGGGGGTTGTTTAGTATGATCGCTTAGAGAGGAAGAAGAGGGGGCAAGGGCACATGATACTGAGAAAGAGTCTGTTTGCATCAAAAAGATAACTATGGTTGGTCAATTTACATATTCTGGCTTCCTTGTTTACACAAGAGGGGAGAGGGGTTATCAACTATGGAACAAAATAGTCACCCACCATGAATTGATATCTGAGTCAGTGCATGAGTCCTGGAATCACTGGAGCACTGCCAATGAATTTGGACTCAAAATAAAAGAGCTCGATATTGTTGTCCATGAAAAGTAATATTTCATTGAAAGATAGATGAAATGTGAAAGCTTCCTTGTTTTCTCACTACTTGCTTAACATATCTGATTTATGATGTATTCTTTGTCCACAGTTCATACTAAAGAATTCCACTGTTCGTGCAGCATCTTTGGTCAATATAAAAGATGAATCTTATAATGATTTTGATGCACCATATGATGCTTTGGATGATGATTTGGATATTAACATTTGGAGTGATGTAGAAGAGTCTGCCCTTGCACATGATGCATGTATGGATCATGACATTGATAACAGTGATGGGAGAGATGCAGTTAAATCAAAGAATTATGGTGCAATTGAATCTGAACAATACATTGAAGATAAGGATGATGATTCCCCCTTTGTGAAGGATGATGATTCTGTCTTTGTGAGGGATGATGATTCTGCCTATGTAAAGGATAATGATTCTGCAATTATGAGGGATGCTGATTCTGCTTTTGTTAGGGATGCTAGTAAATTAACCAAACCTTCATCAACTTGATCTCATCATCCAAAAATAATAAAAGTGGAAGTACAAATTACAGAGGACAAGAAACCATTACCACATGAGATGACAATGAAGCCTTCAGAAGAAAAATGAGGTGAAAAGTTCTCTTAATCTGAGTATATTTAAATCATTTGCTTTTTTAACACCTCCCTCTCAGTGCTTGATGCATTTTTGAGTGTTGTTTTCTCTAAAGACAAACTGAAGAGGCTTAAGAACATTGAACAAAAATCATATGAAAGAGCTAGGCCTCTGAGAGTATGCTCCAAAGAAGCCAAAGGGAAAGGATTCAAGGAAACACACTGTTTCTCTGGATAGAAAGCAGCTGCCTTGTCAGAAAGGTAACAATGGTTTGAATATTTTTTGTTTCTTTTATAATTCAATTGTCGATGATTTTTATCTTCTACCGAGACAGTGATTGACAATGAATGACTAGTGCAAATCAAAGTATGCCAGGCGAGGAATGTTGATGAAGATGTTGCAGAGCCAGTGTAAAAAAGTGCTATCTATGCCAAGGTAACTTTTGATTGTCTTTGCAATCAACTTCAAGAGATTCTTATGTATCAATTATTTTTTCTAAAACCACCATTGCAAAGTAAAAAGAGCATCCTGCTAAGAATGAGAGAGAAATGAACTTAAACAATCATAATGATTTCTCAAACAAATGTGCAAGCATCCTGCTAAGAAAGAAGCAGAGTAATCATAATGAATTCTAAAATAATTGTGCAGTTTTAAGTGACATTGAACATGCCACTTTTTCTGAGTTTGATGCAACTTCCAGTTTCAAAAAGGTGTTGGAAAACCCAAAGTATCAAAACCTTAAAAAAGAAAGGTTGATGAGAATGTTTATCAAGTTGAACAAGTGTTGAATGTAAGAGAGCAAACAGGTAAACTCAAATTTGAAATCTTTTGATTAGGATATGAAGAAACAACTTGGGCGCCAAAAACAAATCTGCAGGGAGAAGCTTGTAAGTTACTTCTGAATCGCTTAGTTTCGCTGCTTACTTCATGCATACTCATCTCATTTCTGTTTCAGTGCAAGAGGCAATCAATTTGGAGGGATCAGTAAGTCAAAAGAGTAGTTTGATACTTTTGTTTATTCATATGATCATATTTACTACTGGTCTTATATTCTAGAATTTGATAAGGAAGCGAAAGAAGCAAAAAAATGTTCCCAAGGTGAAAACTTTTGATGATTTGTTTATGCTTGTCTCATCAAACTTGAAAACTGGTCATTAAACTTTCTCTTGATGATCATTTTGCATATTCATTCAAATTCATTAGGAGAAAAAGAAATTATTGGGAGTTTTACCAACAGCTTTTGACTGCTTTTAATTATTCAACCATTCTCACTTTTTCAATTGAATTTGATCTCACTATAGATTCAGGTAAGATCTGCCATTTTTTTATTGAGAAAAGTAATTTCTCTTTACTCACTTAATATTTCACTATTATTGTTCACTCTTGCAGGAGAAAACAGAGAACATTGTGAGTTTGACAAACAATTTTTTGACAACAAATATAATCCACCATTCTTATTTGTTCACTCATTTACAACCAATCATTAGTGTGCACTGGTAAGTACTTCACCTTGAAATTACTTCTGTGGAAATGACAACTCCAACATTTTCTTTGGACTCGTTTTAAAATGATCAAGTTGTACCTGAGGATGTTTGGAGGTCAATGAAGTTCACTTTGGAGAAAACAATCACCTTTAAGACTCCCTATTGTGTTCTCATGTAAAAGAGGGTGGTGTGGGAAGATAATGTTGTTGTGCAGTCTGTGAAAGTTGTTATGTGAAGAGGAAGCCAAAAGGCCATCAGAATTCTGCATCTTGTGAAGAAAGCCAAATGACATGTTAGCATGAGTTTGATAACTTGGTTGATCAGTATGAATTTGGTGGTGCAAGAAAAAAGAGATCAATGGCTTGAACTGGATGGAATGAGCTAAATGATGTGTATTCTGTGGTGGAATGTTTGTGGTAGGAGAGGAATGATGATACTTGTGTAGAGATAAAATACCTTTAAATACGAAAATCATTTATGATCTACTTGGAAAAGTTTGAATTTTTTTGAACATAGGAGTATCTAAATTCTACTCCGACTAGTAATTGAACAATGAAATTTGTGAATACTCCCACTGTTGTTTCTCAATAACTCTTTGTCCATTCAAATGGTCAATGTTCATAAGATGTTCATAAGCTATTGACAATAAACTTTTGTTCATAAGATGAAGCAGAACAGAGTTGATATCAGCTTTAGGATGTTCATAAGAGAATTTTCATGGACCTCTAAATAAAGTAGCAAAATCCATCTACGTAGGAATCTCATATAGTTTATGAACATGAGGCATAAATAATATCTGGTGATTTTATTTTTAAGAAATTTTCTTATTAACATCCTCATGAATAAAATGTAAGCAGTGAGAAGAGGATCCAGTAGGTAGTGGACTGAAAAGGATGAAGCAGAGGAGTCATCACTGGAGGATGCAAAGGTGGCAAGAGGTCATGGGGAGAAATGTGCTAAAAAGAGCAGAAGTGGAATGGAACTCAATACAACCAAGAAGCTGCAAAAAGAAAGCAACAAGCAATTGAAAAAGAAGGTGGGGGAGATGATCTGTTGGAAGAGGTAAGGTTGTTGATGAGGAGAACAACAAAAAGAAGTGGGTGACCTTTTGAGATAAAACAGAAACATCAAGGTAACATATGAAGGTAATTTTTTGCCATTGTCCTTCTGTGCTTTGCAAATTTCTAACTCCCCTCCCTCTCTTATTCCAAATGATTTCATTGCCATCAATGGGTAGAAAGGTTGTTTGTCAGCTAAAGTTTAAAATATGATTACCAACTGGGACATCGAGACTTTGTGTTACAGAATATGCCAAAAGTAAAGTACAGCATGACTGCAGGAGAATGGGTAGTCATCTAATCTCACCTTGGGACCATGTTTACTTGTGCTAGGATGAAGGAAGAATTTAACTACAAGTGGAACAAATCAACTGCCTCTGTAAGGTGCAGATGATTCATGATTCACCAATGCTACTGGGTAAATAAGTATTTGATGCACCCTGAAAGGATATATTTGAATTGTAAAGGCATGTGATGCAATGGGCAGAGTTTGTTGTTATACATAACCAAACAATACTTTTGTACCACAACATAATTTGACTCCAAAACAAAGCACACAGCTTTATGACTGAAAAATAGTGCAGCAGGGGAGATGTGGTACTATATTATCATAGGTTGAATCGCATGATCACCATTTTACTCTTCATATTTATAGATGACTTTATCATGATCATCAATAGTAATGCCAGGCCCCCTACTCTCCCATCTCCATGACCCAATCAATTTGTTGCATACTTTTATATTTTATGCTATGACTCCCATACCATGGCACAATGCTATTTCTGCTCTTGACACTGTTGTGTTTGCTTAGGCTGTGATTTAGTTCAAACAACAGTGAAAAGTGAATAGCATTTTTATTGCTAAAACTTACTATTCATGATTACCCAGCACTATTGTCAATTTAGTAGGTCCCAATAGTGTATTAGATAGAAAATATTGCTCTTTGCAATTGGCTATTTCAGTTTGGTGAGGCTCAATAGCCCAATAGCAAGTGCTGTTGACCCTTATCTTTTTGATAGGACCCAATAGCCAAATAGACTCCCAACATTTTTTATGTGTGCAACCTCTCTCTTGACCTCACTTGACATGCAAAATCCCACTGGAGCACGGAATCTAGACGGCTGCTGCACCTAACAGCCAGCACGACCAACAAAATCCACCGACCGCTTATCTAATTGTCTGTGGATCTGGGTTTCTGCCAATCAGACAGGCAACAAACCTGATAGCATTCGACTCTCAGCAGAATGCCAATAGTCGGCAGCAGTAGAACCCAAAAGCTGCTGAGCCAGGCTGCCGCAAACCCAGCAATGTGGCTCATTAATACAATAATTCATCAATTAAATAACTAACTCAAAACTTGATAAATTAAATAACTTAACGAAATAAACTAATTCATCAATTCATTGACATAACTAATGAAATTAACACTAATGCAAGAAATTAGAAAATTTTGCTACTCTACCTGCACAAACAACAACTATGGCTCACAAAGATGGCATCGCTGCTGACGACAATCGAGTAATGTGCATTGCCGGTTCGACCGTGCAAGCGGCAGACTTGCAGAAGACAACAATAGAGAGAGTGCATCATTGGTGGTAAACTCTCTCATGAGTAACAATCCCTTGAGATTTCATGGAAGCTGCTGAAAAATGGATTTGTTGTAACTAAAATAAATTATTCCTGCACATTTTGAAGACACTATTGCATTATTGTAATATTCATGATTTCATATTATTAAGATTCTACAACTAAATCATGATTTTTGCGAAAAGGGCAATCATAAAAAGTACAAATAATTGCCAGAAATGCTATTTGCTAGTGACTATTGGTCCAACTAAATCATACCCTTAGGGGTTGTGGTTAGTTAACAGCTTCCAAATATCAAGATGGTACTGTTACACAACCACCAAAAGTTTAAGAGAAAGGATCCTCAAATCCAACCCATTTTCATGCATCAAACAGTGTTTGTCTGTTTTGATTTCATCACTGGAATCTTCCTGAAAGTCATGATTTCAAGGCTACACTTAAAAAAAAGATAGTGATAATTATTTTTTAAAGGAGAAATTACTCAGTTTGTATAAAAAAGACTCATGCTGTGTTGGTCCAACCCTTAGTAACTGTATCTCTGCCATCTTCATCATGTCTGTCATCCTTATTTGCATCACCATTTTCATTCTCATCCATTTGATTTCACCATCAATAAAATTCTCTGTATTGTGAAGCATTGGGGCGGAAGATTGGCTGATCTCATTCATGTGGATTATTCTGCTGATGAATACAAGCAATGAGCTAAATGTTTGGTGGACTGTGCCGATTCTGCTGGCCAAAACTTAAGGCTTGATACTGCACCGGGGTTGCATTGTGTTGCTGTTTGTGTTTTGTCTTATGTGTGATTAATGATGCACACTGTTGTCAGCATTATTAGTGCTGATGTGAATGTTCAGATCATGTCAAACAAAGCAATCCTTCTGAAAGTCACCTGCAAGTCACCCACAAGCACTTACGTCCCCACAAGTCTTCTAGGGACTCACTCATACTTTTTATGTGTATCATCATGCGACTCAACTCATTTTTTTATCAAAGATAGCTTTTCTGTTTGGTGCTTCCCATTACTGAATCTTGAGTATAACAAACCTGGTTCGTGCTGAAAATTAGTGATGCCACAATTGGCCTCACTCAAATCCATTGATACATCAAGTGCAAGTTTTCACAATTTTCATCCATAAGGTGGGTGACAGACAGAGCAGGAGTGCCTCTGTGTGTCATTCGATAGGCAGGAAGTATTTTACAAGAATGTATTAAAGGATGCGGTGATCTTATTTCGTAGACACTACAACAATAGGCTAGTTACAACGTGCATTCTCGTTTTCCGAATAGTAGTCTTGAGTATCAGAGCAACTAGTGTGGGTCTGCTTCAAAAGAGGAAGGGCCACCCGACATTCTTGTACAGACTAAAGTACACTACATTGACTGACTTCGTATGAAGTCTCATCTGCTTTAAGATAGAAACTTTATCTATCGAATATGAAGGTCCAAAAAAGAAAAACAACACCTATTTTTGGAGTGGCTTCAGACCAAGTTTAGCCCTTTGTTCATTCCAGAACTTTTCAGTGTTTTCTTGCTCGCTTGGAGATTTATCATGGTTTTCCGATAGATTGTCTCGCCGCTGTGACTTGAAAAGGGATCCATATTTTTTATCTGATGAATGCCGGCGTTCGTGATTTTGGTGATTGTCTCGGGGTCGACTTGTTCGGTTGTTTCCGTCCTGTCCACGATCTCTGTCTCTGAATTCGTTCACGCCTTGATTACCTTCTTCATAATAATTTTCACTACCATGATCTTGTTGATGGTAGCCCCTTCCTTGATAATTTTCTTCACGTCTATTACTTCTTGAATGTTCACGAGCACTGTTTTCACAACGTCTTCTGTCGTCAGAGTTACCGTCACTGCGGCCAAGTCTGCTCATGCTTGTATGACCATCTCGAGAGCGATGCAAACGCTCACTGTCGAGGTCATGTCTATCAGTGTATTTCGCTGCATCCTTTCTAATCTGTTCTTGCATCTGTCGTTGTTTCTCCTCTGCTTCCTTCCTTCGTTTTCTTCTCTCTTCTAATGCGACCTTTGCTGCTGCGTTGCCATTTGCTGCCAACCTTTCCAAAAACTTTTCAGCATCCCCACCTACCTGTTCATCAATGAGCTGTCCCAGAGCGCTTCGCCGAGGACCATCTAAATATCCCGCAGAAACAAGTACATCCCTTCTGGGTAGGTGGGGCAAAGCAATACCGCAATATCTATCGCTCGTCAGCAGCTCATCTGCCAATTCGTCCATGTAAGTGATCTTCCAGCCCGTCGCTTCCCTAAACCTCAACTTCCGAAAGTCATTGTAAAGCGGTTCGATAAGCTCATAAATTTCGGCAGGTCTTCCGGTCAATCTCAGGTAAAACGCTCCTAGAGCTCGCACATACTTGAAATCCTCATTTTGCAAAAATTCCTCCACGATCCCCTCGTCTGGCTGAATCTGTAACAGTTTCAGAGCCAGACAGAGGAATCGCGTGGGTTTGTTGTTCCCCCCGTAGCTTCCGCCGAGCGCCTTGAGCTCTGAGGCCTTAGTGGCGACGTCGGAAGCGGAGAGGCCGAAGCATTCTTCCTTCCAGTAGAGGGAGTCGTAGATTTTTTGACGGGTGATGTATTCTATCAGGTTCTGCGGGTTAGTGCCGTGGACGCTGCGGGCAAGAGGATCCGTTACGTTTGCCATTGATGTTGGCTGTTAGTGGTGTGTTTAGACACGACGATGGTGGCAGTAGGTGGCAGTACACTGTGGCCGGGCGGGCGTTTAGTTGGACAACAATGTTGGAAGGAGGAAGCTGTTCCAAGGTTAGGACAGGGTAGGTGCAATAAGGGTGCAATACCAGATATTAGTATTGTCTATTATAGTCCACGTAAGGACTGGAAATACCTAATTTGGCATCAACATACACCATTATTCATCCAAAAATGGCAAAAATGGGATAAAAGATTCATTTTCTCCCATTTCAATCGATTTTCAAAATTTTTGATCATTCAATGTCCACTAAAAACGCCCGACATTCTCATTGGTTATTACTCTGTTTAGTACCATATCATCGCCATGGTGTTGATCAACCTCAAATCCAGTCTCCCTGCCGGTCCTTCCAGCGCAAACGATAGTTTTCTCTACGATACCACATCGAGCACTAAGGTTGATGATCTCATAGAATCACTAGTCGAGATTCACAACGCTCGTTTGCGGTCTTGTCTCATCATCGATGCCGTGAGAGGGCTGGCAACGTACGGGGTCATGAAAAAGCCGGAGGAAGCGGGGACGGACGAAGTGAGTCACACTGACTGCCATGACCTCGCCGTTGACTTATTATTATTCATCACCAAACGTTTGCTGTCGGGTGGTGCTTTTGAACTCCGATCCCGTTGACTGTACAGGTCCAAGAAATTATCGGAAACACGGTGGAAAAGGGACCAAACTACACAGCCGACCCATCCGGATTGCGAACAGGAAATCCACCAGACGAAAAAATGGTCGAGGTCCTTCAACAGGAGGTCTTATCACTTGAAAATTATATCGGCAAGGTATTGTGTCGTGAAACAATGCTCCTGGTTCCACATACTCATTCTTCCCTGTCTCACGTTTGTTCTCTATTACCAATTATTCAGGATCAAGTGCAAAGAAAAGTGCCTTTGACGATTCAAGAGATCAACGACAAGATCAATCGTGTTCGAGGAGCTGTGACAATGGCATACCCAGAGGGGTTGCCAGAATGGGACTTGGTAAGGATAGCGTTAGATGAGCCAATCGAAAAGTTGAAGGTAAGTTTTTTCCACTTGCCGAGAGTTGCAACAATGATAAATATCCTAAAAAAGATTCCTCGATGGATGCGATATTCTACAGAACACGTACTTAGGAAGATGTTTTGTCAAAGCAGAGGATGCAGCGTTGTGGTCGTGCAACAAAGAGTTTCGACGCGGTCAACTCGTCTCCGATCGCCTGGGAAGCTGTAACGAAAAGACAAAAATCATTGCAAAGCTAACAGCTAAAGGGAGTGGACCACCGGCTAGAGAGCCGATTGTTAGCGAGGCAGAGCGCAATGCAATGACTGCGTTTTATTTTAAGCGGCAGGAGGAGTTGAAGAAGCTTGCTGAAGCCGACGAAGATGATTATTTGAATTCCGAATGGGCGGACCCGAAGGGCATGAAACGCAATCTGCAAGGTTTGGGTGATGTCAAGGCACCGGGTCTTCGATTCTGAGTAGAGTCATATTTCACTTTGATTTTTTTCCATGAATCATATCGTGTATTCTTCCTTCACGTCTTCTGCTCTAAAAATTCATTTTAACGTATAGTTTCCATTATGTCGACGACTCAATCATGAATGCTCATCATTGTAGATCTTCCATCTTATTACGCGGTTAAGAACAGTACGCAGTCTAGGTTTATAGCATCGCACATTGTAATGTAACGAAAAAGGTGACAACAGGCACCGACACGTTCAACTAACACACGTTTAAACTTGTCGTGCAATCTAGTACTCCAGCGAGCGATGCAAACCGACTAAAACACCTTGACGAAGGAACGGCACCTACTCTCGAACCCTTCATTAACACGAGTTACGCAAGTCGATCTGTCTCGATCGAATGCTTTGAGAAATCTATTCACAACAATCATGGCAAATTGCTGCTCATCCTTGCTAGAGCCTTTGCCGACCCATATATAAACGTTCTTTCCCGCGTCCACAAGACAGACTTTGTCAGGTGACAACACATCACGGGAGAGTTCTACCTGTTGGACAGTCACTATGCCTGTTCTATCAGAGACGATGTACATCTTGGATTCTTCCTGTGATATTTCAACCTGATTGTTATATGCAGGTTTGATCTCTCCCTTTCCACCCAAGAGGCCCCAGAATTCTTCATTATCATCTTCCACGCCCAAGATGCATTCACAATGTCCAAGCCTGTTTTGCTGGAGATTGTGAGCAACTGACGCACTCTTATTCTTTTCAAATGCAGATACAGAGCTACCGAACCATGTGAAGATTTTGTTACCAGCATCCAACAAGAATGCATCCCCGTCATTGAGAGAGGAGCACTTGAGTGGTACCTCGAAGCATCTCGCAGGATGATGGCCGGGTTTCTTATGTACTCTATACAAGCGATTGATGTGGTCTTTATCAGACTGATCTACCTTGCGGAAACCAGAATCGATTCCGCCTTGAAGGTATGTGATGCCATTGGGGAAGCACTCCACAAAGCCATCGCTTTCATTGCCCTCGACCTCGCGATGTTGCATAGGCGTTCCGCCCAAAAGGTCATCTGTATTATAATTTTGTATGAAAGAAAAGATGTGTAATCAATTCTATAAATGCTCCTGATATGTCACATGTCACGTACCTAATTCGTTGGCTTTGTAGGCAGCAACTCCGTACTCGTCCTGAGAAGATTCCGAACCAATCCAAAAGTAAACATCCCACTTCAACGCATCACCCCCACTCTCTTCATCTTTCGAAGTCCGCAACACAATATACGAATCTCCTCGATGAAAGCGACCATACTTTTCCGCCGGCCAAACCTTGATGCCGAAATCGGGATTGTCGTTCCCCGTGCGCTGATTCTCCACTCGCCATATTTCGAGTCCCGGTTTTTGCCCCGCGCCTTCCCAGTTGAAGTCTATTTTTGCCGCGGCAGCCTTAAGGGCCTTGTCTTCGTCGGATCCGATGCCGGCGAGGTTGGTTTGTTCGATGGGGAGGGAGGCGTCCATGCTGGTTGAAATATACGATAGCTCACTTGCTGGATCTTGCTATTTTGGAGACGCAACAGATGGAGAAAGGGAGACAAAGATTTACACGACTGGAAACCGAAAACACGACAATCCTCCCAAGATTGTCTCCCCCATTTTTGTTCATGCAGTAGTGTGTATGGTATGCTGTGTGAACTTTATCCTAAAATACCGTACCTCTACCTCTATCTACCTATTTTACCTAGGTAGTATCGTCTGCGCTGGCAATCTGCTGGTCATGGTAAGAGTATCCTGTAGTACCATAATCGTACAATACGATACCATATCGGGCGATATCATCCCTCAGCATCCCTCACTCTTTTAGAGTTGAGCTAGGGTCGATCTGCAACTTGAAAGCTAGGCAGGACAAAAGGCGATCAACTCGGCCTCACATTCCGTTTTTGATCGTCGCAAGGGATCCCGATGACTGCGACGGCCGTAGCCACGAAGACGCGCAGGCTAATGAGGCCACACGAGAATGAACGTTGTTTTTGTCGCGTCGTCGTCGCAGCTCTGATCTCTGCGGCGTTAGCACCAGCGTGTTTTGCTTTCAGTCCTTCCTTAGATATTTCTGGATACAGTGCAACAATAGCGAATCCCGTGGGGTTAAATCACCGCCAGAGAATTTGCCGGGGGCGCAGAGCATCATCCGGTCTTCTCTTCAGTAACAATGGCCGTGAGAGTGGTGGTATTGGCAATGGATTCGACATATCGAAGCCAACATTCGATCTCTTGTCATTCCGTCTCATTCGCTCCGATGCCCTGCTGAGATACAACTCATTGAACCAATCGGAACCTCTCCGCATCAACCTCTTTTTCTTATCCACAATCAGCTTATTCGGTTATCCATTCTGGTGTGAATCTGTAACGGGGGAATTGCCCACTCTGCCTTCTTCGCTTGGAGCAGCCGGTGTAGGACTGGCATGTGCGTTTCTCTTCTGGAGGGAGAGGTCAAGGCGGTCCAGTCAATTGACACGAATGGAGAAGGAGCTGAATGCGGGAAGTTTGGAGGTCAAGCTGCCTGTGAACACGGCTTTATCCTCTGTTAGGCCTGCTGTTTGTCTGAAACAATTGCGGGGCAAACGGAGAGTTGTTGCAATCCAAGGATCAAAGGAGCAGTTACAGTCGAGTGGTGTTTTGACTTCATTGTGTGTGTTAAGAAGGAGATTACTCCAAAGTCAGACCTTGGTTGTGCTACTTCCTACGGATGAAACAAAGACAAAAAGTGATCTGGGGTTGGATGAAAGTCAGATTGGTGATGCATTGTGGTTAGGTGATCCATACAATTTAGTTCAATGGGTGCACTATTTTCGCGAATTGGTGGAAAATTCCGACAGTGATCTTGCCTGGTTCGCTCTTAATTTCAATGGGAGATCTATTGCATCCGGCTTGGGCGAGCCACCGAGACTGATCGAATTACTTGGACAGCAATTGCAGCCCACTGAAATATTACAAGAAATGGACGAGCCAGAGCTTCAGGAAGGAATCAAAATGCCAATCGCAAAGCAAATTTTGAAGCGTCAGCAACAATTTTACCATATTCTCACTGACAGTGACGACGAATCGAAAATGCGATCCATGTATAGTGGAAAAGCAACCGTTGAAGTTGATGAGGTATGCCATGACTTTCTCAAAAAAATTTGTTTTCGTATAATCCTTAAACCCTCACAATTTTGAAAATTCACAAGGTTTTGACCGGAGGCGGAAGAATAGACAGTTGGTCAACATGCCTTGATCTAACGGCACGCCCATCTGGTATGGTCATCTCTGGGTCCGATGTCTTCATTGCCTCTGACACACTCGCCTACAGCACGTGCATTGAACACCCTTCAAATGCTGGTATTGAAGGTGCCACACTACTTGCTGTCCAAAGATGGGGCAGGGAGAGTGACACAACTGAAGAATGGAAGTTAGAATTACATCAGACAATACCTTGGAGTTGCGGATCAAGAGCTGGCGGAACATTGAGGTGTGATTTTCGTGGGTGTGTGGCTTTGGCTAGGGCACCAGATGGCAGAACATTTGGTGGTCTTATTGGATAAGTTAGAGTTCTCTAAAATCTAATGCACCCTACTTTTGGCCAAGTGCATCTGCAATTTCAGCAATAAATTCTACCTAGAGCATCAGATATCATCACATGTGGTGGTCTTATTGGATAATTTCATTGTTCTATAAAACTCAATGCAACATTATTTTACCCAAGTGCATCTTATGTTTCAACTTTTCAACCAAAAATTCAATTAGATGTACTCTCATTAGTTTCATTGACATTGATTTTGTCAGCCTACTCCATAGTTCAATGAGCCGATGAATTCACCATTTTGTGTGATGGATCATTGAAGTTCCCTCCTTTCCCTGGTTGAATCGAAGGTGTCGGGAGAAAGTGAGGGTTCAAATCATTCACATTCTAGAGGAACAAGTCCATGATCAAATAGAGTGCATTGGACAATGATTTTTTTAACTAAGATTCTTGCCACCAACATTAAAGCATCTGGTGATCCAAGAAAAAGGCATCAAGCCTTCTGTTTTCTTAAGATATACCTGAAGTATTGACATGATTCTTAGATGACAGCATAGTAAATCTGACATAAGCTCAGGACGTCTAGATATTTGTAGCAAAAAGGCACAGTTCCTTTATAAAATAAAATGCATCATATCTAATATTGAGTATCTCGAAAATAATTTTGTGACATTTTGGTATAACAATATGAGTCTCACAGGATATCCAGATACATATGACCCCAGGCTGTGGACAATCATTTCATCAGTTTCAAACATGCCAGCATTGCTCTAAATACTTTAAGATCCATCATCAACTCACAAAAGATGATAAATACACCCAAGAGAATCCGCGACATCTATTTATCTCAAGCCCCTTCTTTGTAATGAGTGACATTTGTTTTTTCTTGATTCCATGCTTTGAAAAATCTAGATTTCTGCCACAAGATTGAAATGTAATCATTAAATCTATCCAACATGCAAAGTGAAAATAATTTTCATCCCACTTTAGCACTGTCATAATTTTTAATTTGAAACATCATCAAGAAATTGTCCCAGCAAATCACGGAATTGTTTACAAGGAGCTAAAACTGGCACAAAACTGTGACCATTATTACACTTTGCCAACATAACCTCAATTCTGCTACTGCCACCATCAATTTAGAAATCACTGACAAATATAATTCCAAGCTTGTGTGTCAGCATGGCTTAAGCTGCAAAGAAGATAGGACATATTAATAGTAAATATTGTAACTTAAATCATTCACCAATGTCTATGTCCACAAAAGGAGGGTCAGTCTGACCTGCAGAAAAGCCATTTTGTGAACAGGAAACATTATCCTTACCAAGCATTGTTTACAAACTGAAGAGTTTTTTCCTTCTCAGTAAAATATACCAGTTTAAAGAATGAGAAAAAGTGAAACTCTCCTAATATTAAATTGTTCTGAAATGCTCTGTCATGAACCCTGATTTTCCAATTTTATGAACCATTATGATAGTCCAAGGATCACTTTCATATCAAGATTCTGATTTCCACTAGATACTGTCTTTACACAGCAGTACTAGATTTCCAAATTGATCATCCTAATCAACTCATGACCAGTTATCACAATGAATATTTCAATCTGTTGCACTGCTAACATTTTGTTCATACGAATGTTCATAACACAAAGTTTATGAACATTCTTATAAACATTACCTCTAAACGTCAAAAGAATTTCAAATAATTTCAGCGATAAGAAGGTTGTTATAAAATCCTTATGAACAAAACTAGTTT
>JALLPD010000637.1:0-14960 GCA_036940065.1 Cyclotella cf. meneghiniana
TAGGAATAGTACATATTGAGGCCCTTGCAGAACTTCAATACAAAGTAGTGAGTGAATTGTGTTTGATGCACTTTATTTTTTGTGTAGGCAATCCTCACTTTCTTGCTTTTTCAGATTTCATTTTAAAACTGATTTAAGAATGATCATGGCAGTAACTTCCACCTAAGTATTCATGGGGCAGATTTCAAAATCCCCGGTCATGGCTGGGAATATGTTTCCCACATGTTCAAGGGAAGTGGTTTGAGGTATGAGGCTGGAGTTTCCATTCAAAAGGGAGATCTTTGCTGGATATTTAGTCATTTCAAGTGTAGAAAATTTACTGATTTGATGGTTTTTTGGATGGATTTAAAGCATGAGTTGGGTAGAGACGAAAAAGTTATTGCAGATGGAATTTACGGAGCACAGACTCCCTTAAAAGCGAGAGCACAGGGAACAATTTTTCAAAACCACAAAACCAAGATTTGGAGCAGTGAGTGCATGCTTGGCATGAACACTGCAACAGATGCATGAAACAGTGGGCCATTCTCAGGCAAGAATCCCACCATGATATGATGCATCATGAAAGTGTTTCTTGTGCAATCGCTGTCATGACTCTCAACTTTGCATTCAAAATGGTGAACCTCTAGGAACTGTGTCATACAAAGAGTAAGAATTCAAATTAATTGGTGGGATGATAAAAAAAATATGTCACTAAGTTATGTGTTGTCTTTGTCCTGCAATTTATTATTTGTACCACAATTAAAATAATTCAGATAGATACAAAAAAAGTGAGAATACATTTTAGATAATAATTAATTTTCCTGACATTTCCTGAACCCCTCAAGATTTCTCAACTATGGTACTTGGTTGGTGAGAAAAATGCCACAGATGTGTTATTCAGTCATTGAAGAGATCTCGAAATGACACGGAGAATAATATTATGGGCATAATGAAAGTATTGAACAGGTAAGTGGTAGCAAGGCGAGGAACGGGGAATGAATATTGCAGCACGAGATCTTTTAACAGTTCCGTATAGTTAATATGTGTTATTCGTAATATGTAAATGAAATAACGCCCATAGAGGGGGCTTGATCATCTTCTTTCTCATTGCTCGCTCTTCTTCTCTTCGCTAAAACCAGGCTTCGACAGCTTGCTCCAAGGCGATGCAACGCCACGATTTTGGCGCTTCCATATACTCTTTGCCATAGCAGTACTCTGTGGTTGGAAATGACACGATGAAAATGAGTGCTTGCGAAACGCCCCAAAATCGAATGAGCCAACCACAAGAAAAGGGGCTTACCTCGTTCAACTTTTCAATGGTATCAGCATCATATTGCTCCATATTTTCATCTACATCGTCTGAGAATGATCTGATATTCTTTTCAGAAACCAGATAATTTATAGACTCTCCGACAAATGAAATCAAAGTGAACCCACTGTCTGAGAGAGATTGAGCAAGTGAAGGGTCATAAGGCTGACAAATACGAGCCGGCCACCAAGGATAATCTTTAACTTTCCCCTTCAAAAGCTCATCGGTGACTTTGCAATCTGCCCAAACTGGGGAGCTAAGGTCGAATTTCTTTTTGCTTGTTTTAGATTTTCCTTGTTTTTTGGCCAAGCCCAATCCTAAAAACAAATCTAGAGCATCCTTTTCTTCCTGAACACGGTAGATTACGTCATCTGCTTTGGTCGCGAAGAATTGAGTTGCTGCAGCTAACCTAGATATTGACTTGCAAGTCTTCAGGACATCTCTCCAGTCGTACTGATCTGCATCTTGGTTCCCCCCAATGCTGCCAGTCATCATGGTGACTTCATCACAGAGAAATGATGATATGACAGGTTCAACCTCGTCACCAGTCTTGTTGTCTCCAACACTGACAGCTGCAATCTCATCAAGGTCCATGTCATCATCTTCATTTTCCACTTCGTTGTAGCCTCCATATTTTTCTAGTACCCCCAGCGCTGCACTTTTTGCCTCCGCAGCTGCCTGAGGACGATGCAACTGTAAGGCAAGCTTTAATTCAGCAGCCACTTGATTCAAATGAGTCTTACGAGCTACCGTGACGGCAGCAACAATGATGTCTCTAATTATTCCATACCTAGATGACGGAATTTGTTTGAGCGCATTAATTTTCCTCTTCCAACATTGACGACGTTTGTTCTCTTCGACAGCACCATCATCGGACGCCGCTAGATCTTCTGCTGCGTCCGCCTCCTCAAATGCCATCTTTTCGCCAGAGAGTTCGAAGAGACGAAGCTCCAATTCTTTAAGACATTTCTTTCGGATGGAACAGAATCATGGCAATCATGAGATAATGCCAGCCTCCTTTGGGGGATGTGACAAATAAAAAATACATTAATTGTGCCGCTTACCCGAACTGTTGACGCGATACTTGCCATGAAAGGTTTGTCGTCCAATCTTTGTTTTTTAACGGGGGCAGGACCCTCGTTCCCCTCATCTTTTCCACTTCTTTCTTTCGGAGATTCATCACATGACGGTCCTAGAGACATGACACACTCTTTCGCCCATCTTGTGCATGCATCACTGAGCTGTCTGCGCCAAACATCACGTGTGATGTCCTCTCTTCTCCAGGGTGACAATTCATTACACCTGTCTTCCATCTCAAGTAAAGCGTCCACAACCACTTGAATGGTTCCATTACCTCCATTTTTCTTGTGCATCCACAACTTATGACACGAGACATCCTCGAGGGAGGATGCAGCATGTTTGTTTGAATCGAGATCGGTAACCATTTGCAACCCAGTTAACAAAGAGTAATCGCATGCTCGCTCTCGGCCTAGTTTCTCCAACTGTTCTTCTTCGCCGTGAGCTTTAGTCAGTTGTTCTAGCTCGATTTCCAACTTTCTTACTTCGTCAATAGCCTGACCCGCCAACCGCCCACTGCGTCTTCCCTCCTCGCCATCACATGCAGTCCTGGCATTTTCCAGCCGTCTTTCTAACGCCTCTTTCTCACGGACTCTGGCAGCAGCACGAGTATTATCTTTTTTCTCGTCTTGAAGCCGACGTTTCAATATTGTCAGAGTAGAGCTAACAGAGTAAAGTTCATTCTCACGAATTCCACGAGTGTCGAGAGAACTAAGAAACTGGTCAAACAACGCTTTTGTGTCAATAAAATGCCAGCTGCTAGAAGGATTCAGAGGAAGCCCCAACCTTTTGAGTTCAGGCGGCAGCGCTGAATGCTTCAACTGTTCCACGTGCATCATATCTGGATCATGCAAAAAGCAATAATAAGAATTGAAATTGCGATCGAAACCGATGGGCTCCGTCCTAGAAACAAGTTTGCGAATGCCATTGTCAAAAGCTTCGATTGATTTATTGTAAGCCTTTTCTGCCGCCAGGAAAGCCTTCTTTGCTTTTGGATTGAGTGGGGTATCGTTTGATGCTTTTTCGCTGCCCGCCTCCATTTCTTCATGAACTTGTCCATCGTCTGACTCTTTTACATCATCATCCCCCTCATTCCTTTTCTTATTGACTTGTTTCTTTGGACCCTCAAAATCAAGTCGCGCCTTACGAAATTTATTAAATGCCTGGTTCTTGGCCTTTTGAAGTTCGACGAGTTTCATACCTCTCTCAGTAATATCGGCAGCAAGGTCAGCACGTCGCGATAAAATGTCATCGGTAAGAACTCGCAGCAAGGTCATAAGTTCTTCGGCAGTGAGATTCCATGGCTCGATTTGATTGCCAAGTTTTGTGTACGCTTTCGAAAGAACCCCCTTCGGATTGCCAATGTATCCACGATAACTCTTCGCCGATGCAGCGTCGTCTTTTCCTATCTCTGGTGGACAAACAGCGACATGGTCTATGGTGCTGTCTTTATTCCAGAGATAGCTCATGTCAAGATGATATTCCTCGGGCATAACTCCATTATCAAGCGATGCATCTGATGTGTAATAGCGTTCCATGAGATCAACGTAGAAGAAAAGTATCTGTGACCATGAAACTGCATTTAACCCATTACCCAACTTGTTCAAATCTTTTTGCAACTGCGCTTGGATGGGGTCAATGTCTGTAGACTCGGAATCGCCCATTGAAGTCTCGGGTGAAGTTAACACTCTCAAGGCAGTCAAGAATAGATGCGAGATGAGTGGAGGGAGCGCTTTGGCCGCCTTCGAATTCCCGAGAATAATTTCATCGATAGCATATAACAATGTTTTGATAGAGAACTTGGGCACCGGATATTTCTCATCGGCGAAGCCGACATCTCCGCAAAAGAAGTGATAAACATGTAAAGCATCCACAATGAGCCCACGATCATTGTCCAATTCCATCAACTCTCCAGTCCCAGACATGGATGCATTAAAAACCGCTCCCCACTTCGGATTATCACCACGTAAATGGGGAGGCACAAGACAAGTGAGTGTGTACGGTAGAGCTGGACGCCTCGTAACATTCTCAGGCGCTTTGATACCATACTCCTTATTCTCTTCGTGCAATTGAGTATCCTCCATGGGGTAACGGCGCTTACGCAAGATGTCCGCTCTGAGTTTCGCTTTCGCCTCCGCAGCTTTTTGTTCTGGCGTTTTCTCTGCTTCTTTGCGCCTTCTCTCCTCTTCTGCTTGTTTCTTGGACTCCTCTTCCTGTTTCTTGGCTTTGGCCATGGCCTTTGCCTTTTCCGCTTCATGCTTCCGCTTTTGATCGGCCCTCTTCTTGGCGGCTTCCTTCGCCTTGGCCGCGGCCTTTTGCTTCTTGGTCCATTCGGGATTCACTTTGAAGCTATTTTTCACTTTGACGAAGCGACTTTCCTTAACACCTTGTTGGATAGCTTTGTTTAAAGAATTTTTGAAGAGTTCAGGTTTGACGGTTTCAAAATGTGGATACGTGGCTTTCACCCACTTTTGAATGGCAGGAACAGAAGAACCAGTACGATCCTTGAGTGCTGCAATGGCATCGTGGGCCATGTCCAGATAAGATGGCTTTCCGGATTTTTTTCGGGATGCTGAAGATTTTTCGTCGGACGCTGGTGACTTCTTGGCAGATGGAGCCTTTGCTGGCGACTTCTTTGCGGATGATTTCTTCAAAAAAATGGATTTCGCCTCTTCTAAAGCAGGGGTCGACACACTATCAAAGGCTGTTTCCCTTTGTGGGGAGCTCCCATTCTCCCCAGATTTGGTTTGAGCTTCGTCTTGGTGAATTTCGTCGGAGTTCAAATCCTCGCCATCATTTATGGCATCGTTTTCTTCTCCGCTAGATACATCATTTTCTTCGTCGGGGTCGCTCTCGTTTCCGTTGGATGAAGACTCAAATGCGTGGGGGTCTAATGCCTCCGAATCGGACGACATGGTGTTAGCGAGAAGTTGTTGTTTGCTTTTAGATGTTGGCTAGAGGTTGGCTAAATGTGTAGAATCGAAGGAATGACGAGGACAGAAATATGAGACATGAATAAGTCTATGCCACAATTCCCTTAACGAACATGGTAAGCTCGGGGTAGCGATGAAGGGCTCTCTGCCAAGTTTGCCAATCAAGACTCGATATCAAGGTATGCGAAGAGAATCAGACAGTTTTGAATGTATAAACAACGTAATGAGACAGTAAAACATTCAAACACAGAGAGGAGAATTCATGTTAAATATGAAAAACTAGAGGGAAGCTTCGAGTCTAACGATATGAATGCGTGTCAGGTTAGGGTACCCGACGACGTCTGTCCTCTCCGACCACGCACCAGCTAGTCAATGCCAACCCCTTGCAGCATGAATCTGCAGTAAAAGAACAGGTGGCGAATGCATGATACAATATAATGGGTTGGAGTGCCAACCAATCGGATAAGCGGCGAGGAAAACGGCAGGTCGATCATTGGATCGGGGGGTGTTCGCTTCATGTGACCACATTCGCACGTGCCCATCATACCGTTTGCGTGCGCTTGAGTGCCTGTCTGCCAGCCGACTGACGAGCATGGACACATGATAGACGACCGTGGCATCAGACACTGAAAACTCACCTAGGCAAAAAGTGAAGGAATGAAACTAAAAGCTGGATTCAGGCCGGGGCCGTAATCTCCAACAATGCCGAGCTGTGTTGGTGTGATTTGTGCGGATATAGGCGATCGAGTGGTGAAAAACAAGGCAGGTCATCTGTGTACAGTACAATACAATAACATGAGAGAGCGACGAGCATGTGGCGAGGGAGAAGGAAAAATCCGTAGATTTGCGAGCGCGCCATTTTTGAACTAGCTTTGCCAATTGGTCCCGCAGAAGTTCCCCTTTACAGGTATAAAATTTTTCAGTCCCGAACAACTTGCAGATATTGTCACGTGCACTGTGAAACCTTCTCTCTGGCTTCCCGCACGACGACCCATCTTCCCATTGTTGTACCACCATCCATCACAGATCACAGGGTATCAAAACAACAGGATAAGGAAGTTTTTGTTGACTACAAGAACAGCAATTGTAAAGCAGTGTCCTTGACCATGACATTACGTAATATCGCTCCTGCATTATTTTTCCTAGTTTTGTCACCCCTTCGAAATGGCGTCTCGGCGTTTTGCACCTCTACAAATTGTTTGCCTTCGTTGACAACTACCGCCAAACGAATTGTTGCTTTGAAATCGATCGATTCGTCTGCAACGAGTAGCGATGAACGCCTTGAAAACGGAATACGCTACCTCGGTTCAGGCCCAGATGCAATCGTTCGTCCCGGAGTGGTGCTTGTGGCCCCGAAACACGAATATGACCATTTCTTGATGAAGAGTGCCGTATTTGTTTATGCGATTGGTTTGGATGACAACCAAGATATGGTCATTCGAGGTATAGTAACTTTATCGCAGCCTATTCATTCCAGGTTGAGTCTTTGAATGTTACTGACTCATCATTCGCTTCCATGACACATGACGCACTATCTAAAGGTGTGATAATCGACCATCCTACTGCATTCACAGTTGGCGAAATGAGTCCAAACGTGGTGGGAGCAATATCAAACAATTTGCTCTTCCGTGGTGGAAACTCTGGAGGAGACACTGCGATGATGTTGCACTCTGCTGGAGGACCGCGTGGGCCTATTCCATCTGGTGAAATGATCGGTAACTCTGGAATTTACGAAGGGGGGATAGCGTCTGCAATGGAAGTTGTCGATTCTGGCCTCGTTGATGCAAGTCGATGTAAATTTTTCTTCAATTATATGCAATTTCGTGAGCTAGAATTGGACGACATGTTTGCTTCTCTTGAGGACGGGGATGCTTGGGCAAGTCTTGAAGTACCCACTGAGCTAGTTCTGGACTCAGACTTGGAACGTGGTGAAATGTGGTCAAAACTTCATAATGCAGTAAAAAGATTTCGCATCTCGCCATAGAAAGTGTCGGTTTTGTTGCATAGTTAATTTGATTATCAAAGAAGTTGTTTTCATTAATTTTCACCGTCGCTAATGCCTTGCGTTTTGTGATTAATTTGTTATCTTAACGATTGAGATAATTCGCGTTCACTTTTTAGACTTCATGAAGCATTTCACCTGGTCTCCTATGGTACTTATTTCGTCATGGCATATTGTACAGGTCTTTAGCTCCACTCAAGCGAGGACGCATGCATCCTTTTTGGGCGAACCTTCTTACAACCGGTGATGTGAAGAGCAAAGAGATACGACAAAAACAATGGAACCTACAATATTTGCAGTCACAAATGTTTTCACAAATTTGAACACATATCAGTACCATGCAAGTTATTCTTCAGTCCTCGTTCGTGCATTTCTCATAAACTATATCCATACAACTGTAGCTAGATTGCCTGAAGCTGGCATGTTTCAACATTGATGGAGTGTTGGATTTGTGCAACAAAGGCACCAATATAAATATAATGACTGCTTGGTAGTTCTCAGCTACAAATGAAAACAATCAATGAGAATGGGGTACTGCAAACAAGCTTTGTCTGCTGTCAGAAGCGTTGACATTTTTTAAACAAATGCTAAGCATGTATATTGTATTTGTGTACATGATTGCATCTTGGGATTTTCTCATCCTTCTCTGGGTGCAGTGAACTCTTCAGAACATTATCCCAAAAATCACTGTTATTGTTTCATATTCTTGGGCATTAACAATGAGACATATGCCAAGGATATACATTACCACCACAAAAATAACGACGTAGTGTTTTGTTAGTTACATCATCCAACTGACCTGTTTTATTGTGATGGAACTGCATTCATCAAGCAACCCTGTGACAGGGCAGAACCATTGCAGACACTCTGAGGAGCTTAACTCTGGCTTGCCAGAGTGCAAAACCAATAACAAGTGATTATCACAGTAGATTATATCAACCCCATTTTGAGATAGTGTCTCAAGATAGTTTCACGCACATAGAAACTGGTATGTTTTGTAGGTAGAAAAATTATGTGTGAGTGTACAAGATTTCAAACTACATGTACCTACCTAAAAATTGTGCATTGGCATAGAGTATTGAATTGCTGTGTAAACCCAAATATATTCTTTGGCACACACAAAAAGATAACTAACATACAAGTGGACAGAGAAAATATGTAGAATCAAACAAAATCTACATAGGAATAGTAAACAACAAAATAATGCTGAAAGAATGGGGTAGGCAAAAGACTTTACTATAGTTTTTACCTGCACTTAGCTATAGATACCAAATCTTAATTAGCAATGATTCCCTCTTGCTAAACTAGCTCTGAAATGTCCGTTTTCAAGTTTTGTAGAGATGCAAGCAGGACATCATACCAAAAGTGTCTAAAACATGAACATCATCTCTATGTTCAATTTTTATACAAATCACACCTATTATACCTTTGATAATGTCTTTGGTGAAGGCCTATGAAAAGTGTGTATACTCCTACATAATATGTATTAAACAACAGATAGATCTATCTCATCTTGAAGCTAAGCTTACAAGTTATGTGTCAACACTGTCACTCACACCATAACTATGCCTTTCTACTTGTATTTTTTACCTACAGACAGCTTAGCTCATTATACCAATGATAGTTTGGGATGTTACCAATTTTAAAGCCACTCCTCCCAACTATAACACTCTGACTTGGTGATTGCATGATTACTTTCTACTGAAGGTTATCTCAGCACATTTTCTACATCAGGAGCAAGAGGACACTTTGAGACTAAGCACCTCAACATTATGTCCAGGAGCATTTTCAAGGCATCATTTATCGGGATCCCACTAGGGGCAGCCCTCTAGAAAATTACTTTTAATGAGACAGTCTGAAATGGACAAAAGCTTCAGGAATATGAATTTAGAAGTGGTTGTAACAAAGCACTAATTCCCATATTCCCATGAAGGAGAACTTGAAGAGATGGTTGAAACTACTGCCACTACATAAAAGCTTTTTCTAGTTTTACTTGAAAAGGTGGTTGAGAATCGATCACATCTACTTATGAAGATTAATAGTTAGGATTGTCCTCAAAATTGTGCATGTCAATGGCATCTACGACAGTATTGCCAATGAGGTTGAAGGAAATGACTGCAAAGTAATGAAATGAACAATTCAACAAAGTCATTTGATTTTTAATTGCAACTAATTTATGTTTCATCTGTGTGCATAGACATTCTGCTCATTAAAGTCATCAGCTCAAATAAAAATTGTTTTGCACTCCACAGGAAGAAGAGGATCACACTTTTAATACTCAACTGGACAAGAACAGCAACATCTTGAAACACGTGTCCATGTTAAGATTGATCATGTCCATAAACACTGTCCAAGATATGGAAGCTTTTGATCCATGCGGTCATCATCTCATTTCCTTTGAACCTTTTCTGCAGGGCAGCTTTCCAACAAATGAGTCAATACTGCAGAAGTCACACAGCAAATAAAAGGAGATTCACCAGCACACCCGACATCTGTCTCTACCCTCTTACTGGGATCAAGGTAATTGAGATGGCAATCATGAAAAATGTTGATATCGGCACAGTGTTTACATAGAAATGGCCCATTCAACTACTTAATTTCCTTTCGTGATACCAAGAGCCACCTTTTAATGCAATCCCAATTTCCCTTTGACTTTGAATGATGCAAAATTTGGTCCCTATCGCTGGATCCTGCAGTCGGTGCAGTCAACACTCAAGTGAGTGTGGTGACCCCTCCTGACTTTCCTGTCCTCAAGAATAATCTAGAAAGAAAATACTCTCAGATGCATGTTTGATGGCAATAATAAACAAATGGTGAACTCACCACAGCACTCTCAAGGTCTGAGATGGCATATATCACCGAACATTTGTATTTGCACCATATCTTGGGGTCAATGGCACCATTTGTAGTACCGGCTGCCAAGCACCCTTGCTTGGTCAGTGAGTAGCACTTGAGGAAAACATGGCCCAATCTCTGCCTTCTCTTCAGTTCCTCCACCAGCATTGTCCAAGCACTTCACTGTAGCAACACCTGTCCCAACAAACTCATGGAAGCATCTACCTCCTGTCAGAGTGGCCACAACTTTCTGGCCTGTCCTGTTCTGGACTTCTTTTGCTACTCAATAGAAGTCCTCTGCAGTTGTTAGTCCCATTTATGTTTTGGTGGCTCCATTGCAAAATTACACAAACAAGAAGGACAAATTGAGGCAAGTCATTGATGTTGTTGCCAAATGTGCACATCACTGTGTTGTTGTGTTGTTTTTGCAGCCATGGTGCTCACAACATCTGCCATTGTGTTGAACATTTGCTTTTAGCCGGTGTTGAGGATTGTGGAAGATGATGGCAGGCCGTGGATTGTGGATGATTGTGTGGGTGCTGAACATGACATGATTCAAATATGATTATTTTTAAAAAGGCTGTGTGGGGACATAGCTTATAATGCCTGGATAGCTTATAATATAAGCTATCCTTGCAATTTAAGCTATCCTTGCACTGCTCAGATAGCTTATTTGCTGAAATAATGACCTGTTCCGTGTAGGAATAGTACAATTCTCTGTATAGTACAAGGATAGCTTATGTTGCAAAGATACCTTATAAGCTATTCTTGTAATATAAGCTATCTGACAATACAAGCTATTTGAGCAATGCTCAGATAGCTTATATATTATGTTTATATTTTATTATTGCTCAGAACATGAAAACTTCTTTCTATTTCTTGCAAGTTCAAATTCAATCATGAATCAATTAAGGTTTAACTGACACTAATTCAGGCTCACCCTTGCAGCAGCAGCAGCAGCAGCAGCAGCAGCAGCAGCAGCAGCAGCAGCAGCAGCAGCAAGGTCATTTTTCCAATATGGCACAAGGTTGCACAGTGGGACACCAAACTGAAATCCGGCATTGCCAAGAAGATCAAGCAGTACTTCATCAGCCCAGAGCTTGTTGGCAATACTAAGTACATAGAAGAAATCAAGAAGCACTACTACCCCAACCGGCCTGCTCCTATTTTCTGCAGCAACTTCAAGGCCGCTATTCAGGAGTGGCAGATCGGAAGAGATATTTTATGAGGCCAACAAGGGTAAGATTTCTTTGTTAAACATGATGACACATGATTGAATTGCTTACCTTCCCTTTTTAGTTCTTGGTTCTGAGAAATTTCACCAAGATTGATACCACAGCTCAGAAGACAGCACCTAAAAAGAGCTATCAGAAGCAGAAGAAGTTTCTATCCCTCCAGATTTGTCTGATTTTGAGGATGATGCCACTGCTTCAATTCCTCCTACCCAGACCACGTTGAAGACATTGGCCAAGCCACCCCCCACCAAAAAGACCCCTACTAAACTTCTGATGAGCCTATTGACAAATCTTATCAGGAATGAATGACTTAACCATGGAGGGCAATCAGTTCTCCTTTGAGATCCATGATCCATGGAAGACTTGCCCATACCTCAAGAAGGATCAACAGTATGAGATGCTGGGTGAGGTCTTTGTGAATCACATGCCCTAAAACATGATCAGGTGCAAACATTTGGATAGTGGCATGTTTGTGGGATTCCATAGGGCTTCCTACCAGTTCATTGCACACACTATCCATCACAAGCATGATGTGGACGACAACAGCTGCATTTTTTGTGTTGAGTCTACCAACAAGTCAAATCATCCAAAATTCCATCAGGTTTGATGACAAGATTTAGATTCCTCCCATGAAGATTCCTTTCCCAATCAAATTTGTTGACTTCCAAGTTTCTGTCCATTGGTCATTGGGAATCTCAAAATTGTGGATGAACTTGAGTGTGTTGATGCCTTTTACATGCCCCCTACTTGCTGGGCAAGACAACCAAAATCATTGGATGCAGAGAGGTTCCGTGTTTCTTTGAATTTGGGGTGTGTAAGAGTTGGCAGTATTCAAGAGCTTGGTTGGTTCCCATGTTGATGACAAATGTTGATGACAATTTGTGCAGTTTCACTTCATTGGGCTAGGAGTCAGGCAGCAATGCTTTCATTAGTGTAAATGGGTTAAATGCATTGGTATTGGTTCACCCATGTAGCGATGTTGTCAATGGTCAAAGACATGGTGGGTGGTGGAGGTGCTGCTTGTGCAAGAGGCGATTTGATGCTCAACTGTTTTGGTGTAATTTCTGCCAGAAGTATGTCAGTCTTTGAATTGTAAGTGGTTGCATTGTGTCATAGAATGCAACCCTTGGAAAGTGCATTGCAGTAGTCTTCATAGGCAATGTGGGGTTCATGGCAGTGTGAAGGTGTCTTGGAGCTTGCAATCGGATTAATGCGCTGTTGACCTTTGAGATTGTACATGCCATTGAGGGTGTGAATGATGTCATTGAAGTCTTTAACAATGGCATCTGCTGGGGTGATGGTTTTCTGCATGATATATTTTTGTTTGAAGAAAACAGTGTCTTATAGGCACTAGCTGTGAATATCCTTGGCAAATACAATGTGTGTGTTATAGTGTTCAGAAGAGGTACTATTGTACCAGCTATCCATGGAATGTTTGCCCCATGTGCAACGGCAACAGATTAGACATGGAATTGCACAGCACAACCAAGTGGAGGAAGCATTCTGTCATTATCAAAAGGACCACAGTGGTAGGCCTAAGCAGAGATTTTGGGGGCTCTGTATGAATTGGTGGAGAAGATTCAATGTGAGGATGGTTTGCAGAATGAATGCATCCCATTTGTTGATGGGAAAGAAGTTGTTAATGCCAGCAAGGATTGAGATGAGGTGTCCCTTGAAAGTTTGGATGGTCGATCTGGCTTTGTTGTGTTGTTGTTCTGAAAGTGGACAGAGGGTGGTGCAAGTTCAATAGTGCATCCGTTATCACAAATGGCTGTTTTAGTTTGCAAGGAACTTTGTTGTGAAGTATATGACAACTCACATAGATGACATGGGGAGCTTTCCATTGCTGGTGGATGTTATGGTAGGTGTTGATGAGGTCTGTAGTTTTGCTGGATTTCAGGTATTCAGCATTCATGTAATTGCCATAGAGTTCAACAGCCATCATAAGGTACTTATGTTGCATTGTGAAGTTATGGGGAAATAATGAGTTTGGTTGGTGTACATAGTCTTTTTGGTGGTGTCAAAGACTCAGAGGAAAACATCATGGTGTTTGATACCTGGATGAAAAACAAGGGTTGGATTGTCATCTTTAGGTTTGGTGGAACAGGCAAAGTTTCACTTTACTGAGTAATTTACTCAGTAAAGTAAATTACTGAAAAAATCCCATCCATTTTGGCCAATCCTGTTACTGTTGGCTACTGTCTTTACTACACTTTACTGTGAGATGTGTGCAGTCCCTTTTTCAGTAATGTACAATGTAGCTAAGTAACTGATCCACTTTGTTCAGTATCGCATCAAAGAAATTTGCAGGTGCGGTCTGGCCACCAGCCAGCTCACGCATGAGCTGGCCAGCTGCTGGCCTCAAATTCTTGATGCAGTTCAACCACATTGCAGCAGTAGTTCATTGCTACACTGTTTTCACAACCTCCACACTACCAATGTGTATTATTCCTTGCACAGCACTGCATGAGATGTCAGAACAATTTTAGCCTCCAAGTCTTGATGCAAGCACACACACAAAAATGCGATCACCTTGAGATTTGACACCCTCAAAATACCCACTTAGGCAGCCATAACTTCCACAATTTTGAGGCTGCAACCTTCACAATTGCATTGCCTGGTAGCCGCTATTGCGGGCAATCTTCCACAAGTTGCAATACCAGGAACACCACAGGGCAAAATTTATTGCAGTAAAACTCCTGCAGAATTTGGTTGTTTTGTGCAAGTACACAACCAGATTTTGATGTGCACCAATACTCAATACACTTTTTGACCATCTCTTGCTCGTCCACAATCATAGTCAACCGACCGTCTCCATTTGTTGCTGCATCACTCAATAGTCTCAGGCAACTGATAAGTCCTCCAGGGGCCAAAGATACACCCTTTTCATTTGTTGCTTTCAACTTTGTAATTGGTAGCTGACACATTCCAATCTTTCCTCTGGCCCACAGACCACCTACGACCAATCCAATGCTGCCCCCAACTCGAACATGGATAGTACCACCAGCTGATTGAGCCCTCCAGCGACTGGTAAGTCCACCAGGGGCCGAAGATACACCCTTTTCATTTCACTTTTAACTTTTTAATTGGTAGCTGACACATTCTCATCTGTCCCTTGGCTCACAGACCATCTGCAACCAATCCAATGCTGCCCCCAAGTCGAACACAGATAGTACCAGTAGATTGAGCCCTCTGGCAACCGGTTATTCCTTCTAGGACCCAAGAAACACCCTTTTCTCATCAGTCACTTTTAATATTTTATTTGGTTGCTGACACATTTCCATCTTACCCTTTGCTGTTGCCATAAAAGGTTTCCATTATGGTTTCCCCAACTGACAATGACATGCCTGACAATGATGATGTTACTCTAAGGCCGCTTGACAAACTCTTTGAAAGGACCAAGATACCACCTCCTCCGGAGATAGTACTAGCACCAGCAGTCCTCAAGTCCATTTGAGATTCAGACATGATGACCAAGTTTCTGGATGACACAACAGGCAGGAAGAAGTGGCGGTGTGGCCACTGTGGGCAAGAGTGGTTTGACCACAATACCACTAAGGCCCTTGGGCATGTTGTTGGAATTGTAAAGG
>JALLPD010000638.1:0-14973 GCA_036940065.1 Cyclotella cf. meneghiniana
AATTTCTCTGTCCGGAGTATGCAACTCGTCTCGGACAAAAAAATTGGCGCGAAGGCGTTTGCATACCCAAAAGGGTACGCAAAACCGGATAGGGTACGCAAAATTTTCTGCCTGCACAGATAGCCTTACTCCTTTCAGCCTATTTCACCTTAGTAGCATACAATACCTATGTTGAACTAAAAAAATCACTGAAGAACTGAGAGGACTGGCATCAAGTAATCACAAATAACACGCTGCAAAAAAGCTTGCATCGGATTCTGACTTGTATGCTCCATTATCACAGTGTAGATTTCTGTGATACTCCGGTTCCCATTTTTTGACATCAATCAGTTATTTTTATCAGATGGCTTGGGTCCCGCAGGAACCCGACATTGGCGAGTCTACTGATTCCGATTTGGCGACTCCTGTTTTCCATCTGCATCAAGAGATTCCTGAGAAGATCTTCCTGATAGAGCTCACGTAGATATCGTTAAAGACCAAGTCTTGTGGCACGTGATTGAGTGTGGGGAGAGAGAGTCCATCAAGCCGCCCACAAAAAGAGGTATGGCACGATACTAAGTCTATAATAAAAGTATAAGTTAATATTGGTCGAACAACAGAATCAAAACACAAAAAGAAAGCTCTTTGAGACCTAAAAAACCGTATGATGGACGCAAGCTGCCATCCACACATGCCCATAGGAGGTTTTTGGCGATCGTTCTCCGCTGCGTTTACTTCTGCATCATTGATTAATCCGCCTCCCATGACATCGCATTTGTTTCATCGCGGTGCGAATGCCAATACTGTTGGTACCATTTTCTCTTCGTTTAATTATGTCGACAACCAGCGACATTTTTCATCGAATGCGCCCCTTTTTTTCCTCAACAAGTTTATGCACAAGCACGTTGAAGATGCCGAAATTAAATCAGATGTGACCAAAAACGCTGTCGTTCCTCGCATCGCAATAATTGGCGGGGGCATAGCAGGAGTAACTGCGGCATTTTCAATCACAAAGAATTTGCAGAAAGAACAAGATTGCAGCGAATTGTCGGCGAAAATCGTTCTATTTGAGGCAGATATCGAGGGAGGACAACGGAACGTTCCCTTTGAGACCTGTCAGCAACCAATCTGGACGGCAGGTGAGTCAACTATCAATCAAGTGAAGATAGTTTCGCTAATGTTTTGTAGTGAAATCTCATGTTCGGTTTGTCGTCTTTTCCTCTGTAGCGACGGCACGAAATGCAAATAGTATTGTCCCTGGCGCTGCAATGCACGTCATGAGCCAGCGTAGCACTTTGGGGAAAATACTCACGGATACTTGTCAAGAAATATTCGCGAAATTTTTAGAAAAGATTCAAAGCGGCACCAAGAACACAATATCTTACAAGAGCAACATAGACAACTTTGATGTCAAACCACCTTACTTCGCATTGCATCTTATTCGGTGCGTTGGACCTTCGGCGACGTGGGACGAACGCGCGACATTTTTTCATTTCTTGCGTCACTTTCTCGTCACCTCTTTTCTTTCTGGAGAAAATGAAGCTCACGAAAGGGGAAAGTTCATACAAGAGTTAGCCAAGTCGAACCGACTGCTGTTCTTGGAGGCATTGAAAAATGAAATTGGTGGAAAAGATCTCTCAGATAGGATGGGATCTAACAAAGGGTTCCTCTCTCTTCATAGGAGTCGTGAGGCAGCCATGCATGCGGTGAAGGAAGGAAAAGACCATAACGAAATATCAGAAATGATACCAATAGAAGATGCAATATTGCTTGAACCACGCATCTCCAATCTCCCCATGGCGAATAGCCTTTTTGCTGTCCATAGGAAGGATGATTACACTGCAAATTCTGCAGTATTTGTGCAAGATCTGGTGAAACAGATTAAAGCGAAGGGTGTAGAGTACAGGTGTGGAAACAAGGGGATGATCCGAGGTATCAGCACTTCGCAAGCCAGCAACGAGAATAATAGAGAACCTGGTGCGCATGCAACCACAACAAACGACTCTCGATTTAGAATAACAACTGAGGATGGTAACACTCACAATTTTGATTATGTTGTGTTGGCCGCTGGCGTCAACACACCTCTGTTGGCAAGAAAGCTTGAAGTAGAGAATGCGCCTCAATCTATCTTCAGGCCCTCGTTCTGTCCGACGTACCCACTGCGAGGGTACTCTTTAACGGTCTATACGAATCATACAACACAGGATGGCAATGAACGGACGAAGATAGGCCGCTCATCAAATTTACTCAACATGCCTATTTCAGTAGACGACATGTATTGTTCTTCGGTGGGAGTGAATATGGCCCGTATAGCGGGATTCGGCGAACTAGTTGGATACCGTGACAAAGCAGAAAACGTACCTTCCTTAGCCCCCAAAGTTATGGCAAGGTATGCCAAAGCACTTTTCCCGGAATCAGATGTCACAGAAGAAGCTGCGCTTCAATGCTTCCGTCCAATGACTCCTGATGACATTCCGTTGGTGGGTGAGGTCAGTTCAGTTCCTGGCTTATATCTTCACACAGGACATGGAACATTGGGGTGGACGCTGTCTCTCGCCACAGCAGAATGTGTCGCGCAAGTCGTGTGTGAAGACATCTGTGGGAGAGAGCCTGAAAGCGTGTATCGTTTGCCCGGCGATGTTGTTGTTGACAGGGCGAAACTCTCCCCAGACAGATTTCTGTGAGCAGTATTCAAGGTATTTTTATTGTTCGATAAGTCGAGTGAACAAGAAGTGAATGAAGTCTTCCAGAGTGAAGTTGAAAATCCGAGTATGATTTTACAATATATGACCTACCTCGCTCCCCGCTAGTGCTCTCTTTGTCGGCTGGCAAAAAAGAATGCTGTGAAATTTATTTTTTGGTGACTGAATCCGGTGCAGTCCACAAGTCAATGAATTGGTTCAAGTTACGAGGGCCTCGCTTCAAAATGTGCTGTTGGGTGCAGTGAGAAATAAAATTAACTTTACTTGTTTCTCGCAAGAAAAAGCATTCTGATGCTCCGTCATAGTTACGAACGGTAGTGACTCTATTGAAATTAGAAAAAAATCGTTTCTAGACAGACTGATTAACATCATCACATGGAATAATGCCCCGCTGGAGCAACTCAACCTCGCGTTTCAAGTTCCTCCGTGCGTTATGTTCCCATTCAGACCGTCCTTTTTCCGTCGCAAAAATAAAGTGATGTTTCTTTTTTGATGTTGGTTGCGAAGAGGCTTTGGTCTCACGTTTGTTTGCATTATCTGTCACAACATTTTCCTCTGGTGTACACTCCAGTGGTAAAAAGGATTCTAATATTTCTGCCCTCTTCTCACAATAGATATCTTGTTCGACAAATATATACTCTTTGCGGATGGAAGCCGCATATCGGTCGTAGACATTCGAACATTTTCCTAGTATGGAAATGTCAGCATCAAGAAAAATAGCAACTATTTGGTTGTTGGCTTGATTAGCTCTCATTGCGCTGTCGATGTGAGTTGCACTGGCAATGATGCATTCTACAACTGCCGAGGCTATTTGTGAATTAATTTCTGCTGCTTCAGCTGCTGCTGTTGCATTTGGCTTGCGAACTTCGACTTCATCCACCGAAGAAGACGCAATGACACCCAATAAATGAGTGACAAACTCAAGGAAGAGATCTGCGCTATCTTTTTCGTTTTTGGAACTTTTTGGGTTGTAAATCACATCATGGAAAAATGCAGCCAGAGTTGTGATGGTGATGTCACGCTGAACATATTCCAGTTGCTGTTGTATCCGTTCTTCCAAAAGAAAGTCTAATGACGCCAACACATCCTCGACGTGTGTCCAGTTGTGATAGGCCCTGTGAGGCTCATGATAAAGCATCAAAACTTTGTTGAACCATTTTTCCGAAGTCGCTGATAATTCATCCGACACGATAGGACCGAGCTGCGAATGCTGCTGATGCCTCGACTGTGTTAGATTCTCTTGTTGCGCCGATTGAGTCAACTCAGCAACGAGAAGTTCAACGGATGTATCCCATCTATCTCTAAGTGACGCTGTCATGTTTTTTCGGATGAGCTATTCAGGTCGACCACCTCGCACTAAAGTAAACTAGTTGAATATTAAGCGTAGGAAGGACTCAACAAGATGACCGACTCATGTCTGTCGATCATTATGGTGTATGTCAGTTACTATGGCGGTGCTTTACTGGTGCTTTGCTGTACCCGGTAGTTTGTGTTATATAAAAAATGGTTGCAAGAGGTACCATAATAGGGTTTGGTACCTACATACGGTGCGTACCATAATATTTACGCTTATTAGACAGAGCCGGTACCGTACCATACCATACAAACCGTTTTGCATGTACCATATGGGCACAGAATGGGACTCTTCACCGTACCATATACCATAAAAATTATTACTCTACGGTACCATACAATACTGCACCTCTTGTAATTGTACAGTTGTACGATATACATAGATATTGGACCACAAAGTACGATTGTATATTATAAGATAGTAACCACACATTGAGTGGTGTCCTCTCATGCAGTGTCTTCCCCATGTTGTGTGATTGAGTCTGTTATTTTAAAATCGAACAGATCGTAATCCTTATCCGCTACAATACCGCCGGTCGTCTCTTGCCTGCCCGTGGTGTCGCGGCCCCGGAAGAGCTTCCTACATCATGTCTGTATCGCATCATCTCCTGCCTCGTGGCTCACCTTTAATTCTTGCCGCATTGCTCTATAATTGGGCTGTTGCTGCCCATGCCTCCTCCTCAATTATAGCTTCGTATGAACAAAGTCTATGCAAGAGGAATTGGGACTCGACGTTGATAAAGATATTTTGTTTGCCGTGGCTGCCTGGAATAACTTCTGATCCGTCCTGGAATCTACGTACGAAGGACAGTACAAGACAACACACACACACTCAGCGGCCTCAATACGTAAACTGGAAGACTAAAAGAAAGTCCGATATTCGAAAACTTCGTATCGAGCGATACTTGGAGGAAGAAGATGATGAAGTGCTTTTTGATAGTAATGGAATGCCCATTCAACTAGATGATGACCATGATCTAGTCAGTGTGGGAGACGGAGCAAAGGTCATCGACACTGTGAGTGATGGTGACAAGCCAAATACATTAAATTCGTTGCCTGTCGGGACTGGAAGTCACGCTGAGGCCATAAGCACACAATCAATCAAGCCAGATCAAAGTGAGGAGATCATAAATCCAACTCATCCGAAGCCAGATCAGATCAACTCAAACAGTAACCACGAATCGCAATCGAATACACTCACAACTGCTTCGGCTGGCAATCATGAAACAGAAAACAAAGATGAACGTACTGAAGCAACATTCACTGAAGAAGCTCAAGAAACAACAACTAAAATACAATCAGTCATACACGATAAAAAATTATTCAACAATACACATAACAACGCTGCCGACGACTCGCCGCCAGCCGATACAATAGTCGACGACATTCTCCGTGGCTTTTCATTTGCCTTCTTCTTCTGCATATGCATGATCTGCCTGCACAAAGCCTGTCGGTACGCATGCATCCGCTGCGGTATTCTACCCGACGATCGTGTCGTCGAGGCACGCTGGAGAAGATTGCAACTCAAGAATAAACGACCTTACTTTAATCCTCATTGTCCTCCTAATATGGACACTCGAAGTTTGGGGAAGTGGTTTGATCAGAGAGATAGAATGCATCCTGACTGGTATGCCGGAATATGGGATAGCAGTGCAGAGAGGAGTGTGGGGAGCTGGGATGATGGGAGTGATGGTGACATAGGTTTTGACGATGACGGGATACAACTATCAGCTTGGGATAAGGAAGACGCTTCCTCTGCTGCTGCTGAACTGGAGTACGGGGAAGGTGATGAGCTAGAGGATAAAGACCATGATGAAAGATTGTTTGATTTGGAAGATGGGGGTGAAGGAATGAAAAAGGAAGCTAATAAGTTCTTTGATGGGCATGCTCGGAAGAATCATGCCACCATAGAGAAGTTTGAACAAAACGACAATAACAACCACAACAACAACTATGCCATAGCCACCAACAAAGTTCTAGCTGTGTTGCAAAAAGACACTAGAGATGTAAAGAATGATATTTCAGATGATTCTTTTTTCGACGCACTAGCGTCCACGTCTAGAAGAGCGGATGTATTTGACGTAGATGTTGAACCCGACAACAAAGCAAATGTTTCCTCAGCTAATGTGAAAGATTGTCTAGAGAAACAAGACAACTCGGACAACCTGAACCATAACGATGAAGTTGATGATGAATGTGGCACTGACGAAGAATACGATGATAACGTTCTGGCAGATGACAGAGGGTACGACGAGGAGTCTGATTTATTGGGCCTTCGGTCTGATTCGCCTCCCCCATTGGATTTAGAAGAGATCGAGAAAAAATTACGCGAGGATATGGAAAATGCCAAAAGTTTTTATTAGGCTAGAGTTGCAATAAGAGTGCCGCAAATATTTAGCTGCTTAGATTCAATAATTATTCATTTACCCCAATTAAAGCCACATCATGAGCATACCCCTCAAGCCAAACAATGGAGTGAATTAGGAAAAGTACTCATCTGATGCGCCGGTGTCGATTGAATTCATACGTGTGATAATTTGATCGCCACTCAGAGCGACAAGAACGTCCGTCACAGAAGATGCATCATCGACATAAAAGGATGCATTTGTTGGTTTCTTACCCACAGCCACGTTGAATGCAAACGCATTCTCATTTTCCCCAGAGAATTTCGTTACAGACTGATACATACGAATATGAATAAGCAAAAGATGATGGTCAGTGGGGAGTCTTTTCGATGCAAAACAGGAAGGATACTAAATGACATAGTCTTACCATAAACATTTTTTCATCTGCTATGTCATCACCCATACACAACACAAAATCAACGCCATTGTTGCGAGCCTGGGTATCATCCAAAATCCTTTTGACAATATGGCCTTTATTCAGCTTACGAGGGACCACCTCAACGATACCCTTCAATGCCACAAATCGAACATCAAAAGGTTGAAGTGCCTCCGACAACTCCATCACCAAGTGAGAGGCCTGGAGTGAACCCCACTCTGGATCACAGGAGTAATAAGACCATCCTATGCTTGAATGGGTGAGTTTGACGAAAGACCCGTTTGATCGAGCAGTAAATTTCGAAATGATAGGCATAGCACTCTAATAAACAGGATTGACAGTTGTCAGCAGAAGATAAAAAGTGATAAAAAGGACGAATTGGTCGAACCTTACCTTTTGGACAGCCTGCCAATCAACTCCAAAATCAAGATATTTCCAGGTGCGTTCCTGCCCGCCAGGATCCGCAAAACATGCACCATTGCTAGCAGCAAGTCCCAGTCCAGCAATGTCACCAACTGCGACCTCAAGATTCTGTTGTGAGTCGCCCGAAACCACATAAATTGTGTTACAAGGATCTTTGCATAATACTCCAAGGGCCTTTGCCGCAATATCAGAAGGTTTGAACCCTGATGTACCAAGGATCTCTCGCTTAAGATACTTTCCAGCAGGCTCTTTGACGACCAAAGTACCATTGAAATCAATTATGATGACTCTTTTGCTTGTCATCTTATAAGCAGACTCAAGAGATCGAAGATCAAGACTCTCAAGTGACAACTCAAGCTCTCGAGCAAGAATCGACTCAGGGGAGTTACCACCAACAACTTCTCGTTTAGATGAATCTTCGTGTGTGGCGTCATTTAAATCTCTCAGCACGTTTCTTGTCCATAACCCTGATGGGCATGTAGAAACAAAATCAATGTCACGACCTCTTCTCGCGTCGCGTTCACTCATTGACATGGAAAGAGCAGAATCAATACACGTGACGCTCATCAAAACGTCCCAGGGGTTCACACGTAGAGCTCCGTTAAGAATCGAGCTGACCGCAGAAAATTCGGATGCTATGACCACACCTGGACTAGCAGGTTCTTTACGTGCATAGACAAATTCAAGTGGACACAAGTTCAATCCTTCTCGAATAGGCATGTGCATTAAAACTTGCGAAGATGTCCAGATAGCGAGGCGCTGGTCGATTGGAAGGACGCTGCCTACTTGTTCCTCGTAATCAATTACTAGATATTCAAAGCCAAATTGGAATTCGTTGATTAGGCATGTAGGAATCAAATAGGGCTTCATAATAGCAATCTAATCAAATTTTGTGAACTCACCATTTTTACCAAACTTGGTCTTAATCTGAAGCAGCATGTAGGTTATCGTGAGATCATTATCCGCGGGTTGGATGAACGATAAAAAGACACGAGATAATTTAAAAGGTACTAACCCTCAGTACCAAAGCTCGAACCTCGCGAAGAGTATCTGCCTCGTCGACTCTTCTATTTCCAGGAATAAGACAACGCTGCAACAACACAACTTTTGATTGCCACACAGGGTAGTCAGTCAATAAACGCTCAAACGCTTGCAGTTTCAAACTAATGCCTGAGAGGCGCTGGGCCACATCTATCCCTGCAATAATAGTTCGCCCTGCGTGTTTCTGCTGCAACGCAGCGGCGTCCTCTTTCACACTTGGAAACTCGAGCAAAGCATCGATGATGTCCGTCTCTACACTAACATTGCTTACAGTGACCAAAACCTTTGTTCCACGGTGTCTCACACCAATGAGACCTCCCACTAAACTTTCATGACTTAGACCCAAAATGCGCTTTGCCGCATTCAAGAAATGGCGGGCGTGATCAAAAGCATGAAACCCAATAACGTCCGCGTGCAGCATACCCTCCAGCAAAGCTTCTCCGTGTTCCAATTCTCGAAAGACCTGACTGGTTGGGAAAGGCACGTGAATGAAGAACACCAATCGAATTGGTTTCACAGCATCATCTTGAACGATCATGGACGAATGACTCTTCTTTCGTTCAAAAACTACACTCGTCTCGTTGCGAGATTCGCGAAGCATGCGGGGTAAGAGTGCCAAGTGGTAATCATGGACCCAAACGATGTCTCCTCCCGAGACAAGGCTGGCTACAACTTGGCTGAATTTACGATTCACAACTTGATATGCCTTCCACCATTTATCCAAACGACCCTGCTTGACAGAGTTGATTCGAAGTTTGAGCAAAGAGACAATAACAAAAAGGACGAATCGGCGACAAGTAACAGTAGACGAACCTGGTCCCAATCACTTCGCAATTGTTGGCTAGAGCTAGCTTGGCCCGGAGGAGGCGCACCGCCTAAACTTCCCGATCTCTTTCTTTCCCTCGCTTCAGCAGCTGCCAAGGCACAGGCTTGAACAGGATCTGCTCTCGTATTCCTCTGCCTCTGTCCCCATCCGTTGGTTGCCAAATCGAGCAAGTCAACGTTGTGAAAGCTCGGCCATAATACTTGTTTGCAAAAACCCAAGTACATGAACTCAATCACAGACTCATACTTTTCCTCGACGAAAAAGATTGGAATGCAGTCCATGGTTTTCAACACGTCGCGAATCGCATTTCGTTCTTGTTCATCCTTCATAAACTCTTGTGGAATATTGGAGACAGTCCCGACCCAAACTGTCTTTCTTGTAGAGGACACGCTTTGAATTTCTGATTTGGCAATGAGCGATTCAGACCAACACGCTGTCCACGAGGAAGTGGCTGGATCACGTGTCAAAATGACAGGAAGGTGGTAACACACAATGAATATAGATTCGCGTTGAACGTCCTTTCCATCCGTCGCGTCCAATAGATCATCGTCTTCGTTAACGAAAGTTGAGTTGTCACCATCTTGCGTGACGGTAGTGTTTGTCATGACACCGTTTCCCGCTTTGTCTGCTTTGGACTTCCAGTAACTCTGGAAGGATGGATCACTACCGTCATTCCAATTATCAATGATCTCTATGTCATGATCACCGTCGTTGGTAACATCCACTGAGCGACTTCTGTATGGGAGAGCACTGACAGCTTCCCACGTTAGAACTACGGTGGGCCTGTTCTCGGTGGTATAGGAAGAAAATGAGGCAGTACTAACTGGAAGACTCGGGCTTTCTTGGTGATGCGCGAGCACTGTGGGCAACTCGATGGGATTGCCTTGAGCATCAAAGAGACTGTGAGTTCGTTTGTGGTGCCCCTTTGGCATACCGCCATCGTTCCACTCGTGAGTGTCGGCGATTGCCTTTTCGTTTTCTCCGGAGGACTCACCAGCATTGCTTATAGGTTTGCCAGGAAGTTCTTCGGATGGATTTTCGTATAGAACCGGTGGGAACTGGTATCCGTAGTCCTCTTCTTCGTCGACCACGTCTTCTTCGTAATGAAGCAAATTCTCATGTTCGTCCTCTCCGTCCCTCTCGTCGTCACTCCCCGGTGGAGTCGTGGAAGCCGTATTCCTTCCCATGGAGGAGTTTCCATCGTCATCGTGATCCCTCTTTGTACAAAGATCCCAGTCAATGGTCGCCCCTGGCGTGACGGCAACATAACGATAACGATGGACCATGGGACAAGCCGGATCCCCTCCCTCGCCAACATTTCCATCATCAATCACCACCACCGGCTTCTTAGTCTTCCACAGCGGATACGTCTCCGGCGTGGTAAACATCTCCACGGTATTATGCAACAAACGATTGTGCATCCGGGCAAAACCGGCCGTGACGCTGCCTCCCTCCCCTCCCGCCGCTCCGTGTATGGAAAACACCTCGGAGGATACGCTGCGGTCGTCGACGTCGACGTCATCGAGGGCGTCGTTGTGGGGAGGGGGTCCTACGGAGGATGTGACGCGGAGGGTGGTGCCGAAGGGGAGTTCGGCTTTGCATGTGAAGTGGAAGCGGAAGACGCGGCCTTGGTGTCGTTGGGTGGGGAGTTTCATTGTGTTCGTTGGAAGGTCGTTTGAGCGATGTCTAGTGGGGAGGGTGCGATCTTAGAGCGCCACTTTATGGCCAAACGTATTTGCTCTCTTTGTACAGCAACCCAAATATTAAAAATGTTAGGGATCGGGCGGCAACAGAAATCAAACAAAGTTCAACGTTCGGAAAACGGGATAATAATTCGATCAAGCACACAAAGCAAGGTGTCAATGTCAATGTCTTCTGCACGATCAACGGCTACTGCTGGAAAAAATCATAATCAAATGAATCAATATAGTTCGTGATAATCGTTCCTTACACCGAATCGATAGAGGTGACCTCTATTCAAAATTATTCTGGCAGAGACCACGACGAGAAATCAGGAATTTACACCGCAATCTGTAAACGTTGTTTGCTGTATAGTATGCCCTTGAAGCAAACCTTTTGTGGCGCTATGGATTCGTTATTGTACTTACAGAGCAAAGGACGCGAGGATAACGCGAGATTGTTATTGACCACCTGATTCGGGTGTTGATATTGTTTGCTGAGAGCTGTTGTTGGTGATGCGTACAAAATCGATTGCAGTGCGTCTGGGAGGGTTGAGGATGTGCGTGAGTTGTCGATTGACGCGAGGAGAAAGATGGCATCAGTCACAGCGGTCATACTGTTGCTGTACCATAGAAAAAGCCAGGCAACAGAAAGGTAACACGTAACACCAGCCAATACCCTTATCTGTCAAGATTAAAAACAATAAATACAATGCGAATGTGTTGTGCTTACCGCCAATCAGAAACTGACTACCAATATTGGTATTGAAATGGGTTTGAATACCAATATTGGTATTCAAACCAAAAAGTGGGTCGAATCTACATGAAGCCAGCTGTTTCAGCAAATTCTGACAATACCACTGAATTCCTCTTCCCCAAAAACCTGTACATGACCTATCAGGTCAGCATATCTTTCTGACATCACAAGACTACTGCATCTGACGACACATATCCACCACAACTTGTCACCGACACTATTCCATCGCCATCAGAACTCGCTCTCTAAGCCACTTTCTCCACCACCATCGCTGCCACTGTTGCCGCCATGCTGGTCTGTGTTGTCACCATTGTCGCTGGAGTTGTTGCCGCCACCGTTGTCACCGCTTCCACCACTGTAGTGGCTGCTTCGTCGACGTTGTCGCCGCTGTCGCTTCCTCCGCCGCCGCCGCCACCGCCGCTGCAGTCATCGCTGTCTGTCTTCCTTTCTTTGCCGCAGTTGTTTTTCCATTGTAATGGAATCGATCAATGATACTCTGACAGTGGAGCAACAGGCGGATGGTGAAACACATGATGATGATGTTGCTCCTCTACTCACGCGAAATCTCCCTCGTGTCCTGCTCTTTCTCCTTGGGAGAGCCAGTGCAACAAAGTCCTGATATTGCTGTGGTTCAACCTTCAGTGAAACCCTGATGACCCGGTCATCTTAAATTGAAAGATTGTGTGTTTTCACCAACAGAGAATTCTTCATCGATCAGGCATTTCAATCAAAGTATGCAGACAACATCCTAGAGAAAGAAATGCTGATTGAGGGTACACTAATATCAGTACCCTATCTTCAGAGAGGCATATTTCAATATGAAATAGAATGGATGACATATGGCAATCTTCCTATATCATTCGAATTAACAATGGCAATCTTCCTATATCATTCGAATTAACAAACCTATGCACATCAGTCATCAAATCCAATAATGCTGCTCTTGCACATCTGAAACAATGCAGGATTTACGACAACATTCTAATCAATGCATGGTCCAAAGTACCAACATGTATTCTCCCAACTAAGCCAGAGTCCTCTTCTAAATCAACTGTCAAAAGAAGAAACTTGTCCACCGATTCTTCTGCACGTAAGAACACTAACACTGCATTATCTAGTCTTTGAATGTCTCCCCAAATTGAAGGCATCAATGAACAAGCTCATCCAACTCATACATTGCCAATAACCACCAATGTGGGGAGTGTTGAATCAGATTCTGATGACGGAGATGACTTAGCAGAAGGAGACAAGTATCTTCCAATAGACACCGATGGTACTGCAGGAGATCCCTACAATCCTGAATTTATGGAGGAAGATGGCAATTACAATTTGTTGCTTGGTGGCATTACTGTTGATTTTCAAGATCTGAATGAAGACCTCACTCCTCCATCTAATTTATACAACAGATGCAGACCAAAGTTTTGTCATGGGGTTGCTCTACAATTATCTACCCCTTTTGAGTGTGTAAGTGAATATGGAGGAATGAATTATGAATTCTTTAAAAGAATCACAGCAAATTCCAATGAGCATGCTCGTTGGAATGTTGATAACAATAATGTCTTTGGCAGCGACATTCGGTGTAATATTAGTGTACAGGAGATGATTCGATTCTATGGTGTAATCCTTTAAATGAACATCAAAAATTGTGAGCTTGGTGGTTATCCATCATATTTCAAGGAGCCAATCTACGTGCATTTGACAAATAATCTATCAATACATCTTGACAACCTCCCAGCATGGGAACTGAAGGCAGGGTTCTCTCTGCGCCGATTCAAACAGATCCAATCTGCATTTCACCCAGAGGTTGGAAGCACAACTGTTGAGGATAAGTGCCACCAAATCTTCATGCCTTGAATACTCTAAACCATGTCTCCTACAAAACTTTTATTCCAGGACCCAATCTTAGCTTCGGCAAGGGTGGAATAGCTTCTTGTTCGAGGATTAGTCCTGTAAGGCAGTACAACAAGGACAAGCCTCAAAACTTCAGGGCTGACTTCTTCATTCTGTCCAACAATACTCCTGAGCAATATTTCATTGTCCATTGTGATGTCTACCAAGGAAAAAATGCTTAAAATATTAATATACCACAAGAACTATGGGGTTACCAATGACACAGAAAGCGGTAGCCAATGCATTTGTTCATGCACAGTTAGACAAGGACCCTGACGGTATGCACTGACTATTCATGGACAATCATTATTCGAGTCCACATTTATTTATTCTGTTGCAAGAGAAATTCAACATCCTATGTGCCGGTACAATCTGTTCCAAAAGAATAGGTTGGCCAAAAGAAAAATGACCCTATCAAAGTCTGCTGGCAGAGGAGAGTCATTGGTAATGTATGATGCACAGAATAAGATCATGTGCATTCAGTGGGTGGACAACAAAGTGGTGTCTTTACTTTCCACTTTGCAGCTTTCAGTTGAAGATGTCTGTGCACATCAGTCCGGATGTAATGATTTGAATTTTCCAGTTCCATTGGCATTAAAATCATACCAACAAGGCATGGGAGGCATTGACAGATGTGACCAATATTGAGTAAGAGGGACTGGTTTTGCAGCAAAATCACACTATCAGAAAAAAATTACATGGCAATATTGGATTTCAAGCTTGTTAATTCATTCTTCGCATGGAATATGTCTGTTTCTGAAGTTGAGGGATGGATGAAAGTAAGAAGACATGAATTTTATTGAGAGATGATCAAGTACAAAGACAAGCACCCTCCAAGGGAAGATGTTGGATCAGTTGCTCCACTATCATTTGATCCATCAGTTAGCAATCATCATGCACATTCTGTTTAAGTTTTGCTTTGATTGAAATGTACCATTTGTGCACAGGAAGAAAAACAGATGATGAGATGTAATATCACCGAGCGCAAAGGATAAGGGTTGAGACAACAGAGGATGGTGATGTGTACAAAATGCAGGATATCTGCACATCTGTTCCTCGTTAAGTGGCAGAGGAGGATATTTCAGATAGAAACATCGAAGAATTTAGTTTGTTTTGCAATTGCTCACCACAAACAGTGTATGGGACTATAGAAGCCACAAAGAAGTGATGAGGACAGGCAGGATGGCAGTGGGAAACAATGGAAATTGCCACATTACAGAGTACACACAATGCATCCAGTGTACTAAAAGTTAAAGTCACATTATGGAGTTATGGCTAATAGCAACGATGAAGACTTGGATGACTGAGGTGTAGATATATTCTAACAGTGAAGTTGAAAACATAAAGAGGTTAATTGTTAACTAGCCAGTTTAAAATACTATTATCAACTATTGCAGGAGAGGTCCTCAATGCCATAGTCCCCTTTGCTCTGAACAACAAACAATAAAAGCAAGAAGGAGCACAAGTCCCAGAGACTATAAAACTACGTAGGAAATCTTGCAAACAAGAGGTCTAATGTCAGTCTTGAAAATCATGATCAGC